>JAODUE010021101.1:0-23903 GCA_027564755.1 Amblyopsis hoosieri | reverse complement strand
ATATATATATATATATATATAAGATTCATAAAGAAACTACAGCCATAACAAGATATTTCATGTTATTTAAGTGTATAACAAGTGAGTTAGCAAGTTAACAACACTACATAACCATATTTAACCTTATTTAATCATAATCTAACCATATAGATAAACATAACCTCCTCTAGCCCTTAACTGTACGTAAACATAACTATTCCTAACCCTGCATGTACCGAATGTAAAATAAACCTACAGTAACGCAACAGGCGTTTAAAATGTATGTTAAAAAATGTTTTTTGTATGTATACACACATTCAAGCATGCATTCAAACAAAGTAATCCTGCCTCTCTAAACCACTGACAATTACACCTCGAGGGCCAATTAACTGCACCTCTTTCTAAGCTAATGGCATGAATGTCTTGCTCAGAATGGACGGGACCTCTGATTAGACCACGATTACACTGTCTCTCATTGGAGATGTTTCCCCGGGGATGATAATGAGATTGAGGTCAAGGGTCATGTACAGAAATCGCCGTGAGCATGTTGTTAGCCCGTCTCGGTTGGTCTGTGGGTGTGCCGATAGGGAAATGTGTTATGGGCCCACAGTGGCCTAGACGGTGACAGCCAGACATTTCATACAGACGGCCCGCTGGTGTGCACAGTGTTAAGTGCACAAAGAGTGCGCCGCTTGGCGAGGCGAGCCCGGGTCTCTAATGGGAACAGCTCTGTGTGAAATGGCTCATAAATAAGTAGAGGTGGCCCCGGACCTGCTCGCGGGATGGCGTTAGGGTTGGGGGGGGCAGAGGCAGAGGTCAGGGTGCCGCTCCACTGGGCTGGGAAATGGCTTAGCTGGCTGAGGAGGACGGCCGACTGGCAGGGCAGGGGTAGGGCAGGCCTGCCGGAAGGCTGGCTGAGGGAGGGCGGGCTCTCTGACGGTTTGCTGGGTCCTCTTAGAGACGGCACAGATAACCCGTCATAAAGGCCAGTCAGGGGAGGGAGAGGATGTTAAATGACTGGTGAGAGCATGGAAGGGTTGTGGGGGATTGTGGATGCTTGGATAAAGAGCACTCTGGACTAGAGAAGATGTTTATTTTATTTGTGTTATTTTCCCTTCATCCTCATGGCGGACAAGACATTGGATGGAAACAGTGTCTTAAACCCATCTTCTGATAGGCCCGCATGCAGGCCCGTGTAAAAGAGGAAGGATGACCCTCATGCCATATATTTCCAGGGTGTGGAGTTTACAGAATCCAGTCCCGCTCAGCATTCTGAGTTACTAGCCATCACCGACGTTCACAGGACTTTGTTGTGTATGTTTGCTTTTATACCCCTCTCCCCTATCGTCTAGTGTCAGTCCGCCCCCCCCCCACCCACACTCTCTCTCTCTCTCTCTCTCTCTCTCTCTCTCTCTCTCTCTCTCTCTCTCATTTATATTCTGTATTTTAGGGCCAGTGCAAAGAGCATTGTCGTGACAAAATGCGATCCGCTCAGCATAGTGGAAATAAAAGAAATTACTCATGCTCTTAAACCATCCAGCTAAACAAAGGGCTTCAGAACAAAATAGACATCTTCTGAAAAATAGGTTCCCATCCAAAATGCAAGCAAGTATTGAGGAACATACATAACTCAGGGCACGCCCTAAATTATAACTGGAGTGGTCTGGCTTTGTGTGACTGTACATTGATAAGGTTAATGTTTTTCTCTCTGTAAGCGCCGGCACAGCTTAACTTTGGCTTAACTTGTTAGTAAACACAGTATTTTGTGTGCTGTGATACAATGTGGCTTGTTTGAAATGAAAACGTATTTGCATTTGTTTACAACTTCTGCTGTGTCCTTAACACTTTCTGTAATACATTTTGACCCAGCAGAATTGAAATACTGACAAACACAACACACTGCACAGCTTTTAAGATTTGTATTACATGAAGGCAAGGAAATCTGCAGGAAAGTACTGGAATTATGAATGAAATTAGCCTACCCTTGTGGTTGAAACCAGTATTGCCAAAACATTGGTCAATAGCGCCTGTCTCTCCTTCCCCTGAGTGCTGTGTTGATCGCATTCCTCTCCTCCCCTCGTAGAGCAATCGTAGGCTCATACCAAAGACTTATTAATAGTTAGACACAGTGAAGAAAATGGTGGCTCGATCTTACCAAGTATTTGCTCATTGTCGCAGTGAAGCGGGACATTCCAATTAAGAATACCGCCATATTGGTGAAGTGGCTCTTTTGCCGCATGTGCTGTCCAAACAGATTACATTGCAACCTGCGACACTGGAGTTCCCGACCTCAAGCCTCGTGCATGTGCGAAGTAGTACAACATAAAATAACATAAATAATAAAAAAGAAATGTTTTGGACTGTACTGTTATAATTGTAGGCATGTTTTGTTTAATATTTAGCATTTACACTAAAAGTAGGATCGATGTTGTGCTCACAAATACGTCGCTTGTTGCTTGTGCAAGAGAAATGCACGGGGGGAGGGGAGGGGGGGGGATGTCTGGTTTTAACCAACCGGGAACCTTCGTTGTTGAGAAATGAATACAACACATATGAATGAATACAAATGCCAAACCTTGCAGTTCATCGAATGGCCACTTGAGGCTGGCTGCAAAAGGGAGACAATCCCCATAGATGTTAAAATGTCCAGCTTTACAGCAAAAATTATGTTACAGCCTGGTTCAATTAACAATTCTCTATAGATCGTCTCCCCTTTCATGACAACTGTACAGGGAGTGACTTTTTTCACACACACAGCTGACCAGCTAGCTGAACCAGTCAGGCAGACTAAATTCTTTTTTGCACTTCCCTGGCTGTCCCTGACCGCTTTGTTCTCTTGGAAAAGAGTGATGGCTTTGAAGATTTCCGGGGATCAAGAGTGGGTACTGTATTATTATTATTTATTTTTGGTGATCCCCTACTGAACTCCCAATGGCTTTAGCGGTGTATCCCGTCCGGCGGTGCAGTGATATAGCCGGTGCTTTGCTACGGCTTGCCGGCCCCGGTCTACAGCCTTTCGGTCTACCCTTTGCAGGGGGGAGGGGGTCTGTCTATCTGGCACGCCCCATGCTGACAGTGCTAGGAGGGGTGCTATGATGTTGATGACATACAGGGAGATGGAGCCCACAGTGTTTGCTGAGGTCAGGCAGACACACAGAGGTATTACCTGCATGTCTAACCCACAGTATACTGCCCTGCTGGTTTGACCTTTCTATAATAACGTTTCTCAATCCTGGGCCTGGAGTAACACTGCTCTGCATGTTGTAAATGTCTCCCTGCTCCAACAACATCTGATTCAAATGAATGGTTTCTGCAGAGATTGATAACGACTCATTCGTTTGAATCAGGTATGTTGGAGCAGGGAGACCTCTAACCCCCAATTTCCACCGGGCGCGTCTCTGTTGAGTTCCAGCTCCGTCACGGAGCTCTTTTCAATGCAAGTGAACCACCAAAGCGTCCCAGAAGCATCCCAGAAGCGTCACATAAACGGCCCTCCACTCGGCTCCTCAAAAAAATAGGCAGCAGTTCTATTTTTTGACGGAGACGCTTCTGGGACGTTTCTGAAAGCGGCCAACTGCCAATCAGACAGAACTCATAATTTCGGTTTGATTTGTTGCTATGGAAACTCGGTGAAAACAAGACTCTCCGCTTCTGACACGCTGCCGGTAGGGCAGGATGCAGTGCAGATGACGGAGCAGAAACAGATCATCATCACTGACGTGACGGAACAGAGAAGCACCTGGTGGAAATCTGGCGTAATGGTGCTTTCACACCTGAAAGTCCGGACCAAGGTTCATGTTTATGTAACATTGTATACATTTGATTCGATTAGGTTTGGTTTCACACTGCAATATCGCAAGGGCACCGAACCTTTTGTCTGACATACCTACAGTGCGTCCTGTTGTCATCACCTGCGTCTCCCTATACTTGACATTGGTTTATAGATGGACGTGCGTTGTCAATTCGGCAGGTAGCCTTGTATTTATTAGTCTATCCCTGCATTCAGGATGGTGAAACGCTTACAACACATTAAACGAATGCTAACGGCAGTAAATAAAGCGTCATTTACTGGCACTAAATCGACCTGCTGCTACTTATAAAGCACCCAGGCAAATATGTGGCTATATCGTACATGTAACTGCGCAACACTCGCCACGCACAATAAACACAGCAAACGTCTTTGAAAGTAGTTCAAGAAAGTTTAAATGAATTTGTCTTCAGTGAAACATGTAATTGAGTCCACTGAACACAATTATGCCTTTTACAAATGGAGTGATTGGAGAATATTATTACAGCCTTACTACCAGCAGGCTACCAAAGTAATGCACAGTAGCCTACTTTAGACTTATTCGATTTGTATTTGCCAAATAAATGTCCTCGTAGTGCAAAATGTATATTATTTTGCCGACCGTTTACATTTTATTTGTACGTTGGAATTAAACAGTTTGTCAGCTCTCCCTGTGTGCTACCGTGGCTCATTTTTACTTACCGGCCTACATCAACTTCCTGTAATTGGTCCTATACTCCGAACTATCCCGAAAGTGTTTTCACACTGCAAACGAACCGAACCATGGTTCAGATTGATCCGGACCGGACCAAATTTTGGTCCTTTGGTTCGGACTGCGGTCCGAGGGACCTTTCACACCTGCTATTTTGGTTCAGACCAAACTGGAAATTCCAAAAGTCCAGACCAAACAAGGTAGGTGTAAAAGCACCCTCAAACGTTGTTCTAGAACGCAGGGGTCACCAAGGGGATTTTGGAGCTGAGAGCTTCTTCAAGGCTACTGAGTAATATGAATGGCTACTTGTTTGAAACGTTCTGAAAAAGAAAGAACCAATATAATTGTGTAACAATATCATTTATTGATTAAAAAAAGTGTGCTCCATGGCGACTAGTGCTATTTTTAGAACATGCTCTGCGGGCAACTGTCGTCGTCCCTTGCGGCGACGAGGTGCCCGCGGGCGCCGTGTTGGCCACATCTGCTTTAGACTAACAAAACATTTGCCACTACAACTAACATTACTGCCACTAATTTTATTCTACCAAGTGAAGTGAAGTGGGAGAGAATAAATATCTGCATAACTTTTTAACTAATTAACATTGACTATTGCTGTTAGAATTATGGCATGCAATATAACTGCAATTCCTCTAGAGGGTTTGTATCACAAGCCTTATTAGGTAACGTGTGTGTGTGTGTGGGTGCAGGATATCCACCTGGGTTAAGGTGTACATTTAACCTACATGGATACAACACTGTGCTGTAAAGTGTAAACTGTAGTGTCTCATTGGGTTAATGCACACTGCTCATGGTTGAATTGCAGGGGTTATGCTCGTAGTCAGTAAAAGCAGCACAGTTCACATAGGAGTGAATTCAGTGTGTGCACGGTGTTAAGATATGCCGTACGGTTGAAAGGAGCTACAAAAAGACACCCTGCACTTCGATCAACATGGCAATGTAAACGCGGTCAGTAGTAGGCTAAGAGCACAACATCTCTTCTCTGAGCGCCCACTTCAAATGCCATGTTCACGTGTGCGATTATTTATGACGTACGTTGTACCGTACAGTCTGGTATTTTATATATAGAATATGAAAAGCTTCCACAGAAAAGCAGTAGTAATTCAGAGAAGCCAAATGGAATTTGATGATTTGATTACCTGTGGATGGTGAAAATTGAAGTGAAATCTCTCCTAATACACCATAACCCTTAACAAACACTCAGCAAAGAGCGCACTGCAAAGCACCTCTTGATAAAACAATTACCGCCCAAGCCAGTTCACCTCAACTCTCCTTTAGAAATTCATTCCTGTCAAATGATTTGTTTAACAGCAGTAATGGACCCTCACCCAGCTTGGCGTGCTGCTGTTGCAGAAAACCCTCCCTAATCAGCTCAGCTTTACTCTCCGTGGGCCCAGGTACAGCCTGTGCATGGACCCCGCGGCTCTCTGAGAACGACGGCGCTTTCTACTTCTTTAGTTTTGTTTTTCCCAATTTCCATTCATCTTTTCGGAGCTTTATCTCTATTAAATCGTCCCCTCCCCGTACATCCATCATTCAGACACACAAACATACACACTACAGACAGGCTAGGGAAATCGTGTCCTTTTGAAAGTGAGTGAGTAATGCTCTCCAAACGTTTAGTATGTAAAAACCTGAGCCCTTGAGAAAGGCAGTTAACCCCTATATTAGTCCAGCGATGCCCATCTGTGCACCAACCATTGTAGCTATACAGCTGTAGCATTTTCTTGTTAAAGGCAGGGTTAGTCATTCTTGCTAACTTCGAGCTCAAATCAAAACAGTATCGCTCCGGTGCCACCTCACACATAGATATGCATTGTGAAGCAAAGTGTAGTACTACAGCTTTGTTGATATGAGCGTGCCACGTGGTTCATGTTCCTATTTACGGAGACAGGACTGTGTGTGTCATCAGATTATGCTTTCAACATGCACAGAGAATGGTAAGATAGCGAAATACAAGGATATATTTGTTGAATTTGACAAAGTATATTAGCTTACATTTAGCTTGTAATAGCTGACTTTACCTTTTAAGATGCTTACCCTCTTTATATTATTAATGCAGCATTATCTGTAACATGTTCATGCCACCATGTCATGCCGAACTTGCTTTCAATACATTAATGAGCTATAGCCTCTATGTTTGTCAGTGTATAAATGGCCACATTTGGAAAAAGGTCTAAAACAGTAAGACACAATTACAATAATGTATTGTGATTACACTATTTATACATTTTATACATTTTAATACTGTTATGTTGTTTTTTATTGTTTCACATTATCACTAAGAGGAATTTTGTGCTCTGCATTTTGCCCATCCAATCAACAACATCATCCTCATCATCATCATCATCTTTATCATCATCTTCATCAACATTATAGATGTCATTATAACCATTGTCAATCAACGTTATGATGTTGTGTTTCTCGCATCCACATCCTGGTGCACTGCAGCTTCAAACTAAACACTACTCTTTCTCTACACAAGCCCTTTACAGGGCCTAATTTAAATGCAATTAACGGAGTCTTCGGAGGAGCAGGAAAACAGCAGTATAAATGAATCCGTTGTCAGCAGAGCAGCACGCGGGCAGCCTCCCTGATGGAACACTATATTAATTAGTGTTCAAACGCACAAGCAGGCCTCCTCCCGCTCGCTGAATGCATGCTCTGTCTTATCAGGGACCCAGCCGGGGAAAAAGAACGACCAAATAGAGAGATGATGCAATGGGGACAATCTGAAATAAATTCAGGTAGGCAGAAATGGTGGCTTTGTAAGCACATTATTTCCTATCAGGATTATTAACTCGGGCCACTTGACGCCGTCGCTGCTCTAAGATGTTTGAATGTCCTCCTCTAGGCCTTCGATATGGGAAATTTTATCCATGTATTATGGCTTGGGCAATATTATTTGTCATGCTCTTAGTCTTTCCGTTTGCAACTCAGAGGGATTGTTGGGTTGAAATAAGGATTAAGTCATGGCCGGTTCCTGTTTGGTCCATAGCTCTTATAGAATGGTACAATCAAGAGAGATAAAATGAGCTCCTTTTCTTTATGCCGGGATTTATTGTGCCTTTCTGCCGGCCTGCTCTGTGCCATCCTCACTTCTTCTTTTGGTATTAAAGGTTTTGTGCATCTCTTATGTGTCAAAATGGCTTTTGTGTTACAGTTAAAAGCTACAGCCCTCAAGCGTTGGGGTCTACCTGGACTGTGATTTTTCATCTTTGTGTCCTATCTGTGTGTGTGTGTGTGTGTGTGTGTGTGTGCGTGTGTGTGTGCGCATGTGTGTGCATGTGCATGCGTGCACAAACATATCCCAATTAGTCTGTCTAGCATACACATATTTATGAATGTAAATAGAAAGAGTAAGCATTCAGTATCAACATATAAAACTGTACAATTCTACTTCATTCATGCTTGTATTTTGCCCTTCCTACTGGACAAGCTCAGTCATGTGAGTGCCTGAGCCAATCATTAAGAGCGGGAGGGCTGAGTTAGCCTGGCTCTGCTGAGATTTCGCTGAGATTATAGTCTGGAAACTAGGGGTGTAAGAAAATATCGATACACCCAAGTATTACGTTGTGCGATACTGTATCGATTCTCTAAAACAATGTATTGATTTTATTTTATTTTTTTACTCAATTTATTTGTAAAAAGGGACCATTTACAAAATACATAAACCTCAAAAGAGAGGAAAGTTGCTTTTTTATCGGATTTTCCTTTAAGATAATTTCCATCTGTGCAGTCCCTGAGCAATTTTACATATGTGTTTCTGTATTGCTTTGCAGCGGTGCCACACATTAGCATTGCTATGACAGTTTTCCACAAATAAGAAATCTCAATATATCGCCTTGCTTACAATATTGCAATATATCGCAATATATCGATTCATGCCCCCTTTATTGCGTTATGTATTGCATCGCCCGATTCTTTCCAATACACAGCCTTACTGGAAACCCTGTTCACGTTAGCATTTTTACAGCCACCTACCTGGCGGTCCAAACAGAATGGGTTAATGAGGTGACGTTGATGTAGGGCTGGGCGATAATCGAAAAGTTATCGAAACCTAAATCAACGTAATTTCCCCAGGTCGTTTTCTTTTTCGATTAAAAAAAATCCTGTTCAACCAAGCTCTTCGGAAATATGGGGAGATGGGGTTTTGAACCGGGACACCCATTTTGAAATCATGACAATCCTAGGCACAGCAATAAACAATAAATTGCAATAAACAAGTAATATCTACTGAGAAAACACTGCTGTCTTACTGTAAATAGTGTCTACCACGACAAACGTAAATCGAACCTAAACTTCATGACACTGCAGCTCCGGTGGCGTGCGTCACATAATATCAGAGCAAAGCAGACTTGTATGCGTGACAGACAACTTACTATAAAACAATGTAGTTTCTAACACCTGCTGTTAATATATCTACGTCTTGTAGGTCTTCTACAGCTTTCCAGGTAGCTTTCTTCTTCGTTCCAAATTCGAAGCAAAGACATTACCAGCACCGCCCCCATTTTTGGTCAATTTTGCACCAGCATGTAGGCTAGCGATTTTAAATAATCTATTTCAATGAGATAGTATTAAGTAAATACCATTTCCGGAATACGGTAATGTTTCTGAAATATCAGACCAAAGTGCCTACAATTGGTTGGTGGAGTAGGCATAAATAGAAGGAAACGCTCACCGATTCCAACTGCATGATACAACTAGAGACATTATATAGCCTACAGGACTTGGATACAACCGACTGACACGTTACATACTACTATTTGCGTACATTTGTGTGTGTGTATGTGTGAACATATCTGTTCATTTTATCCCGTCTGCTGTAACACCACAGGTTAAAGTGTTATGGCTTGTTATAAAATACTGTGCATCTTTAGCCTTGGCCAAATCACGGTGACAGGGCCACACTGTCTTGTTTACCGACTGGTGCCGTCTCCTCACCCAGCACCCTGACATCTTTATGCCTGTTCTCAGCTTGGATGGGACCTGTAACCTCATGTCCTCCCTTAGCATTCCCTTTCAGGACATCATATTTATGACCGCAGTACAAGAGCGGAAGTCCTCTTTTGTCATTGATCTCGGCTCATTTTTGATTTGGATTCAGAGCAGGGAATGTCGTTGGGGCCAGAAGCGGTCTAGCATGGTACATTTCATGCGGCCCCAGTGAAATCCTGTAAGAGGGATTTGTTTTGGGAGTTCTGGCACCTGCCTTGGCTATTACGATATCACGAAAATCAACTAAAATCATGTTAGTTTCCGCTTTTCAGAGTCATCGGGTCAGAGAAATGCCACCAAATAAATGCTGGGCACACCTTCAAATGCTAGTCATTTAATTATTCATATCCATTTATTTAATATTTAAACTCTACACCAGATAAGACCGTGAATTATCATCCCACAAAAGATGTTTGCGACCTTCGTAAATTGCTTTGTTCTGGGCGTCGAAGCAGTCCAAATCAATGGCTTACTATACACAAAGGGTATTGTCTTGCTATGTAATGGCTTTTCAATTAGGAGGTGCTGAGAGATTTAGCTGGTTCTCAGGATAGATACCTCTTTCTCCGGTAGCTCCAGAGACCAGTAATTGATTACGGAGTGTGAAATGGAAGTTAAGTACGAACCTAGTGTGGCTATATCCCTAGAGGAGAGGAGTTCCAAGCAGACCTTATGCTCTCACCACGTACCTCCATTGTAGTGACAAGTTCAATTTAATATAATTGTTTCCTGACTCACCGTCTCTCCTGTATCACAGCAGAGTCTTTACGCTTTCGCCAACTAAGTGGCGATGGCCATGATTAAGCCGTGGTCGCATGTTTCGGCGGGGACAGAGAGGACTGTGATGCAGCACGTCTCCTTCAGGTCACATTAATGTCTTCTTGCTAGCTTGGACTGCTGTATTTAGCCACGCCTGTCTCTCCAGCGCCTGGAAACCTGCAGGTCATTACAGATATATACTATCCACAAAGGAAATAAACTCACCCCTCTCACCTTATTAATTTTGTCAGCTGTGTTTAAGTTTTATCCGCCGCCGTCCTCGCATGTCTTGCTAGTGCGGCTGTGATTCTCTGTCAATGGTAGAGACAGCTCGATGACCCACACTTAAAGGGCCTGTCATATCTATAATGTATCTGTCTAGATGCTTTCAGCTACTTACTCCAGCAGATGATGAGTGAAGCCAATTGTAGTGGCGAGCTATTTTCCTGATGCGGTTGTTAGTAGAGTTGAATCATTCAAAAAGGGCCATACTGTTAAAGGAATGCTTTGAAATAGATGTCTTGGGGCAAAGAAAGGAAGTGCAACCAAGCTGAAAACTGATGTTTACCATGGAGTGGGTTGAAAGGCAGTCTATTCAGAGATTTCTCAGAATATCATTATAAATATCATTATAATACCTACGTCAAGGATGGAAGGAAGTAAGGAAGGAAAATTAAAGACTTTCAAGCATGCTTTGGTGAACCCAAGGTGCATTGTCAGAGTACTAGTATACTGTACCTCGGCAAGCAATGGACATGACCATACTTTGGAAATGTTTTAGCAGACTGATGACTTGCATGCAGCAATGAAAGTACTGTAAGCCTCTGCTTTCCTGTATTGCATACCACCAAGAGAATAATGCCTTTACTGCATACCAGGAAAAGAAGCAGCCAAGGTCATTGAGTAAAATAGGATTCAAGCTACAATCTCCAACACTGTACATCTGTTATTTATTCTATAGCATGTCTATAGGAAGTTATTTTTCCTGTTATTTATTTGAAATATTGAGGCAATAACAAGACGTCTTCAAAGGCAGCAGTACAGTAGTGTTGTGAATTATCATGTCAGAAATTGCGACATGTGAAAAGCTAGATATAGTTTCACAGTTTATAAGAGGACACATTCAACATTGCTTTCCTTTTTCTAATTAATTAAATTAGTCAGAATTACGGTATTTTGTGTAGTGAATCAAATTTTTCTTAGATCATAAATACAAATGATAAATACAATTGGAGTATGTTTTGATGTGGGTGGAATGGCTTAAGTGAATCTCAGGACAATTTTAAACTAATATATAAAAGAATAGTCTTACAAGGTTAACATCAATGTAGAGTTGATGGAAATATCCTAAATGTGGAAGCTAGTTAAAAATAATGGAAACATATAATTGTATTATTAGTAATAGAAATATTTTTGAAACCCTTGCCATGCCATTTTCCATTAGCACTGATTGCTTATGTGATTAAAGTTGTTTTGTTAATTTTAAATGTGCGGCATATAAGGCAGATGGCAGGTATGAGCTGACCTGCTAGCAAGTATATGGCAGGCCCGCTTTGAGAATGTTCATATGTCTCTCCAGTAACCACTAAAGACTGCAGTGGAGGGAAATGAGAAATGCTGTTTTATAATGAGAGCCCTAGGCAAAGACACACAGAGGCATGTCTTTTAAAGAAATTCTGTCATTATATATTCTCTGACTAATGCTGCAGCAAGAGAAGCCTACCGTACTAAGAATTTGTACTTTCAGGCTTGGCTTTGGAGGAAACCAAGCAGTTACTTTCTTTAATGTTTTTTCATCCGTTGATGCATAAATGCATTATGATATAGAACTGTAGTGTAAAGCTTACAACCTTTTCCATTTTTTATGTATGTTTTAGATATGTCAGTCATGTAAGTATTTGAGGCAGGCCTTACTTTGCTTTGGGGTGGCATCATCTCTTAGAAAAATCTCTTTTTTCCAAAGAACAACTCCAAAGAACATCTGAAGGTTAAGCAGACTTTAAGAAAAGACAATAGCAACTGTAATATGGCGTTTGACTGTTTGACATACTGTTTTGCTGTTTATTAAATGCATTTTGTGTATTCACTGGGCACTAATAACGTGTAGCAGAAGTTCGCATTGGTCAGTTACCTGAGTGCGTATTATAAATATGTTAGGCTGGTGAACTACCTCCTGCCGCTTCCCCTGCAAGCCTGTTTGTGCCCTCCTCCCCCTGCACCCGCTTGTTCTATTGTGTGTCTGTGTTGCTCGTTGTATGTTGTCTTGTGGCTTGCTCTGTTCTGTTCCTCGGGGGGTCGCCTTGTACTCTCCCTGCTGTGGCTTTCATGTATGCGCATGGAAAGGGCTTTCCATGTATGCGCATGGAAATGGATTCCATGTATAAGCAGGGAGCTCACAGAACAGAGCCATACCTCCAAATGTAAATAATGGTTAAGTTAATAAATATTCTTTGACGAAGTATTCCTAACAAATACAATAAACATGCATATACAATACATTATGGTGCAGTGCAATATGTATTAGGTGATATGCATATGGGATTTCTAGCCAAGGGAAAGGCTAAAGCTGTCTGTGGATAGGCTTTAAAATGTGACATTACTTTACGTTCAACGAGGTATCATTAAAAAGAAATGGCAAAAAAATGAATTTAAATACACATTTCATATTAATGCATTTAAATAACCCATGGAAAAGTTGATAAAGGTTTTATTAGCAAAGGCACAGGAAATGTACATCAGCCGTACAGCACAATTTATATCAGTCAATAGAGGGAAACAAAAAGTGTTTATAGATGATCCAAAAAAGCCAGCGCAGCGATCGGATGCAGTTTAGTGTCACCGAGGGAACGGTTGAATAACAGTCATGTCTTATGTGCATATCCTGGGCGATATTGCTCACCCACTTCAGAGTACGCTGATGCAACATGGGAGTTGTTTCAGCAATAGGTGAACACATCCCGGAGTGACTGCAGAGGTTTTCAAGCAGTCGTTTGTTGCTAGTGCAGTGAGGCTTTGAAAGAGCATAATGGACTGGTACCTGATTTATGTATTGTGTCTATGTGGGCAATGCTCTGATTGTACTTTGATCCGTACACTTGTACACACACACCACCTCTCTAAGTGTGTACTAATAGGTGTGAGATTGCTAACTTAAAACTGCTATTACTGTTAATCCCATTAATGTTCTTAATAATTACACTATTAATGTTAAAAGTTACATTACTGTTTCATCTGCAGTTACTTAGCAATGAGTGTCTGACAAATTGACAGGTAAGATAACGTGATTACCATGGTAGCCGGTCTATAGCTTGAGAAAAATGTGGGCCAAACAAGGCTGCTGTGTTAGGTTTGGACTGGCTTGGCTTGCGCCCGTGCAGATCGCCTGTTTTAAATTGCTCTTTAGTCTATTCATAGCTATCTGGCCTTGTCACTCTGCCCTGAGCTCTTTCACTCCGCATCACCTCAATCAGCTCGGCAGTGAGTCCGCCTGGCTGCTGATAGCTGTCACTGGCGATTCTCTCTGACACGATCTGCACACCACGCAGTCAGCTCTTGTTTTAAAGCTAATTAAAAATGTAGAGAACATGACTTTTGAAACTGATTATTGCACCTCGGGTTTGCCTGCGTTTCACTGGCAGCGCAGCGCAGGAATGGACAGGCCAGGGGAAAGGGGAGGCGGGGAAATCAATAGTCCACTCTGCCTCAGACATCTTAATGCCAGTCTCAGTGGAAAGGGCCGCATGGAAGTCATGGCGTCTCTGTCCGTTACCCGACATCAGAGGGGATTTTAATTGAAGGCCCAGTGGGGCTGCAATGGCACCAGCGTTGGACAAGGAGGGTGAATATGAGACGCGGCTTCAGCACTCTTGCCAAATGTCCACCCACCCCTCCTGTACCCTCCCCACAGGCCACTGTTTATAAACTCCAGCAAACATCCACCACCTCATGCTCGTAATACTCTTGCCTGCAAAGTGGGACTCGCCTTGCTAACAAGGCAGCCACACTGTTTGCTTTGAACTGTATGCTCAGTTAATTAGCCAGCCTACTGGGTACAGGATTACCTTCAACTGTAAAGATGAGAAAATCCACACTAACCTTGCCACTGGCGTGTTTGAATAAGACTCAAAGTGATCCCTTTGAATATACCTGCAAGTAAGATTTGCCCCGTCCTGTCATAAACATTTTCTTTTAACTTAGAAGTTACGTGTGAACATTATTGGGCCAAAAGCTTTTTATGACTGCTTATTTTTATGGCATTTGTGATTTTATCATTTCATTTTTCATCATTTTTTTTCATTGTCTTGTCGAAACAGACCTACCTAATTGGTCGAAACAGGACATCAGCTGTTTTACAAGCTAAATAGCGCTGACGAAAATCCTTGTAGCTGCTTTTCTATAGTCCCACTACTTTATGAGCCTAGGTCACAAAGCAAAATCACCAACTATAGGTATTTGTTTCACATGCGCATTAAACCTCAGCTTGGCTCACTCGTTCTTTCTCCCTTGCTAACTAAGCCGACCTGCCTAATATGTGACCAACAGATGGCTTTTATAGCTCTCCTTCTGAGTAAAAAGGGGCTATTTAACTTTATTCCAATGAATTCAGAGTCGTTACTCTGTTTTTAATGTGCACGCCTGCACATCATACACTTGTGTTTGCCACGAGCCTTTGGAATCGGGGGAAGGGTAATAATGTCAGACGAAATGTGTAAGTAAATGGCCGCCAGGTTGTTCTAGAGAGGCCTAGCACTTTGCCTGCATGCCAATAAGATGGTGGGCTAGCATCTCGGCGAAGAGCAATTTATTGAAATGTGAAAAGAGAGCAGAGGGCTCGGAGCAAAGATGCTGACGGGGCAACACATGTCACCATCCATCTCTGTTTGCCAAGTTTTCCGTCTCGCGGGGAGTTCTTGTGTCCTCTCCCTGGGAGGAACGGTGTTCAGAGTTATTTAAAGAACAGCCCGGTGCACTAGCGTTAGCCTTTGATGCCAGAGAGAGCTCGGATGTTTTGATCAACTCCGTACCCCCACCGCAATAATGGCCAACAATTGAAACTGAAAGGGGTGTGTGTGTGTGTGTGTGTGTGTGTGTGTGTGTGTGTGTGTGGGGGGGGGGGTTATTCAAAGTCATTCGGTCAATGCAACTCCAATATTCACACTCATGTCTGCCATTCTATCTAATCCCTGTCCTCCGACACTAGAAGTCCTCTTTCCATTTGCGCCGTTGTTATTGTTCCTGCCAATCTCCCTCCTCTGTGATCTGCCGTGCTAAGCAGGGGAAAGTGAATAAAGAGGTTTAACTCATCTGCATCTGCAGGGCTTGTTTGTTCTCACGGAGGTGGTGCACATCGATCACCCCACCCGTGTCGGGTGAGTGTGATATAGGCGACCTGCTCCTTTGTCAGTCCTGTTTTTATGTATCAGTCGCTTTAGTGTATCTCTGCTGCCTATCTGTGGCACAAAGAGCCTGCGTTGCCATGTGACCTGCTTCAAGACATTGGTTAAGGGTGTGTGCGTGTGTGTAGGGGGTGGGGGGGGGGGGGGGGGTACGGTAAATACTATCCATCTGTTCACAGGGTCCTGGGGTAACTGTGCCTCTCTGCTCTCATGGGCTGCTATGGCCAACCCCGGGGCTAGCCCCTAGTCCAGACTGCTCTGCTATGATCAGCCATCTCTGTTGTTCCACGCAGCACACTCTGCATTCTGCACTCTGTCGTAGAGGCCCGGCCCCTGGTTTATTCCCAGAAATAAAAGACAAACCTGATCGACTCTTCCTCTCTCTTCTTCCTCATCTCCCCTGCTTGTCTGCAATGAGCCTTTGGGGGCGTATATTATTAGCCCGAAGCCATGCTTCTGTCAAGGGACATTATTCTCCTTTGGTTAGCAGCTTGTGAGGCTGGGTTTTGTCCAGGCAGGTACTGTAGCACAGGCATGACAGTTGTATAGAAAAAGGCTTTGATCTCCACCGTCTTCATGTTGCATAGCCCCAACGACAGGCTGGGGAGCCCTACCAGCACTTTATTCCACCAACAGTGCAATAGAGGAAACACTTGGGCCTGTTAAAGTCCCTGCGAATCTGGGCTTTTACATTCAGCTAGGCCCAAACAATACCCCGGCTGGCCCTTGCAGACCCCGCTATAGTGTCTTCAAGAGACCAGGGGCCTCATTCCTCACTAGTGAAACCCACTATGATTGAAGCTCCATATGGAAGTAGTGTTTTATCATACTCCTTCTTGTCCCCATTAAATATCTATTTTTACCTTAGTCTACTGTGGCTCCCTGCCATACGCAACACCACCTATAGGGGGAGTGTCATAGTAATGGGAGGATGCCCAGGGAGCTCATTGTTGATTTGTGTTAACAATGGATGGACAAGAAAAAAGTAACTTAGTTTAGTTTTATTGTATTTCACTCCAATATCATCTTATATAACTCAAGTCAGGAACTGTGTTTACCTGCTTAATATAGTCAAGGATGACTAGTAACACTAGCTGCGTTTACATGGGCCCTAATATTCCGATTGGAATCAGGTTAAAGGCCCAACCCGAAAGAAACCACGATCTGAAGAGAAACGGCCAACCCGAGCGAAATTTCATTCCGAAGCAGAGGGGTAGTATAATAAAAAATAATTCTACCATTTAAATGGTTAAACCCGATGACTTCCGGGTTGCGTTCTCATGCGCATGCCCCCGACTTACGTTTTGAGTGATGCCGGTAAATTATTCTGCACAGCCACTGTACAATGGATGTGTTATAAGAAAGGTACAAAATCTGAACAAATTCCGATTCAATTCAATTCCGATAAGTTGCGACGGCGCATGTAAACAACAGACCCGATTAGGTGACATCCCATGTAAACAGGTAACCCCAAACCATCAATCGGAAAGATTCCATTCGAAAAGACAAAAAAGTGCCCGTGTAAACCCAGGTACTGACTGGAAAGCTACTTGCATTTAATATACCAAACTAATTGCTACTATGACATTATATTCCATGTTATAGATTTTAAATTAGAATCATTGTCTTTATTCTTAAATACTTTTTATTATGAATCTCTCTTTTTTTATTTGATATAATCATTGTTATTTGAATAGCTGGATAAAACATGTAATTGTGTTTCCTGATGACATTATGCATTGGCAACATGTTTAAATGATGCCATTTATGCTGTGTTCAGAGATATAGAGTCCAGCATGGCTTCTTTGGTCTAGCTCTGCAATCTGTGGACCCGGGGTAATGTGGCATTGCGGCCCATATAGCTCTCCATCCTCACCAGGGCACATTGGGAGAACGGGGAAAGAGAAGGAGAGGATAGGTAAACAGAACCATTAGAGACAAATCTATTTCTGAAGAAAACAAAATCACATCATCAAACAAGAGAAAAAGAAAAATATGATCCTGCAGCCCTTTGGGCCTCTGTGTAGAAATGATAGCCGACTATGGCATTTGTCTTTATCAGCCTACCCTGAGGGAGGGAGGGGATGAGAATAAAATACTAGAGAGAGAGAGTGTGGGGGGGGGAGAAAGGGCACTGCATCCCCTATGCTCTGTCACAGGGAGCCCAACACATTTATCACTTTGTTGTCTGACTGTTGTGTGATGTTGACGATTCACAACATCTAAAAGTCTTCCTTCATACATGTGTTGTATTGTTACCACCCCTCCCCACCACACACCTGTTACTCTATAAGCCTGCTCTCAGATGGCCATCCTTTAAATAGAGCAGAGTGCAGAGCTCTGTGGACGGCTAGCCGCACCGTCATCACTCACGACTAGCCAGGGGAAGCGCGCGCAGCTTCATCAAAATGACAAGATTGACTTTCCAGATTTTCTCTGTTTCTCTGTGACATTTGCCTGTTTATCCTGGTTACGGGCGGCCCAGTGACGCTCCTTTACAGCCTTGCGCATTGGGTTTTTCTCTAGAATTGTATATTAAAGGAATATAGCCATGCCGAGGATTATGTAGTTGACGTTGCATTGGGTTGACCTTACCATCCAAACATGTTCAATGTGTTGCCTGTTACACTATGGAGTTATCAAAAAAGTGTAAATATGATGTCAGATGTCCAGACATCTCATGGAATTTAAAAAGCATACAGTATTTAGCATGAATACAGTAGATAACATCTCTTTTCTGCAATTAATAATGAACACTTTATCTCCCTACCTCTTGGTTGAATGATATAATTTAGCAAATTATTAAACGGATGCTTCTTTTTTTTTTTGGGCTGTCTAATAATATGGCCTATATGGCCTATTGTTGGTCCTTACAGAAGCTTCATCACATCACCCTTTCCTCTTTCCATTCCATTTCTTTCTTCAGTTATCTACCCAAGGCGGATTCTTTCTGAAGTAGACCTGTTTGTGCTACAGCCAGACTCACAGCTACAGTATTTAGTGTCTTTACTGGTTCTTCTCTTCTCTCCCTGTTCAGTTAAAATGCCCCAGGGAAATATGGCCATGTCTCTGATATCTTTTTTTTTTTTTTTTTGTCCTGGTGACCAGTTTTTTTCCCCCTTCCTTATTGGTTCTAACTTTGCCAAGATACTGTTGTTCACTTTGATGTCTAATTGTCTCCAGAGTGAGTTTAGACTGGAGCTGTCCAAGCAATGGCCATTATCGATGCGCTTGTCAGAAAATATTTATTGTTTACTAAAAACATGAAAAGAGGGTAGCGAAGAGTGACGTTTTATGTGTGCTGTCAGTGATGGCATTGTATTTGAAAAATATATGGCTCTCAAAAAGGAAAACATTGTGTGCCAATTCTATTTGTGTAAATGTAAATGCGTACTCTTAATGTGGAAGTTGTCTTCTCTGGGTGCATCAAATAGACTCAACTAACTTATAGACTAATATTACTGTGTTTACGGCTGGAATTTTGCTTTACACGTTAAGCATACATCATGCAGATATTATGAATGTGTACCCATAGCTTTTCTCAAGAATGGATTTAACTAAGTTCTATAAAAATTCACCCTCCGTACTGGAAGACTAGCTATAGAGACCAAAACCGTTTTTTTGAACCAGGCTGTAAACATTTATGCTGTAAAGTCAGACATTTTAACATTGTAGTCTATGGGGATTGACTCCCTTTTGCAGCCAGACTCAAGAGGCCATTCGATGAACTGCAGGGTTTGGCACCTCCGCGTTGTATTAATTTCTCAGCAACGCAGGTTCCCCCTTGGTATTTTCTCTACTCCCCCTACAACTCTCTCTACAATGTTCACACTGTTCTCTACCCCCCACTGTGTTTCAGGGGACACTGCTGTATTAGGTGTAGCCATCTATTGCAAGCTAATTGTAAGCTAATACATTTTATGTAAAATTCACCAAATATCTCCTCACATTTCGCTAGATTTTCGTTCTCTGTGCGTGTTGAAAAAAAAATCTGATACTTCTACACAGCCCTAGGAACATAAACAAAGTGGCGAACATCGCTCACATCAACAAAGCCGTAGTACTACGCTTTGCTTCACAATGCTTTTCAATGTGGTGCAGCGCCACGGAGGGATATTGTTTTGATTTCAGCTCCAAGTTAGAGCTGAAATCATTCAATGGCTTATCCTGCTTTTAACGCGAACATAATTGAGCAATGTACCTTTTAAAGTTTCTCACTCTATACTGTTATACTGTAGTTCTGATAACCCACAAGCTCTGAAAGTTGTATCTGATTTGCAGCGAATTTGGCAGTAATGGTGATGATGATGATAATGATGGCCATATCATTACAGTACTAGAGTGGTAATGCAGCCATTATAGATCACCATATTTCTAGATGTTCACACTCTCTCCGTGAATCACATGACAGGCATACAAATGTTTGATGCTGAATTAATGGTGATGGCAGTAATGTTAGCAGTCACGGCCCTATTGTGGCCCTGTAGAGTGAATAATGAATGATGGCTTATCTCTCTCTCGCTCTCGCTCTCCCTCTCTCTCCTTATCCACCTATCTATCTATCTACCCCCGCCCCCCTCTGGTGCAGGTCAGAACATGGTGTTCCCTCCAGTGGCTCTGTGGGTAACTGTGGGCTTGGCCGTGTGTCTACTGGCTCTGCTCGTCGCTCTGGCTGCTGTGTGCCGTAGGAAGCTCAGGGAGAGCTGTGAAGAGGCCAGGAGAGAAGGTAACAACAATCAAATAAAGGACAGTGACTCTCTATACCAGGGGTATTCAACAGGGGGTCCGGGACCCTCAGGTGGGTCACTGAGTGGGAGTGAGTGGGTCGTGAAAATTGCAAGCGGCCGTTGAATGAATGAAGAATATCAATGAAAGGCTTCCGCGCTTTACTATCGTGTTGTTCCACTCATTGGCCGTGAGTAAGGTTGTGGCAAAATGG
Source organism: Amblyopsis hoosieri (assembly GCA_027564755.1). Lineage (NCBI taxonomy): Eukaryota > Metazoa > Chordata > Actinopteri > Percopsiformes > Amblyopsidae > Amblyopsis > Amblyopsis hoosieri. The sequence continues at coordinate 3,315 of JAODUE010021101.1, read as the reverse complement.
TCTACTTGTGCCTGATTGGCTGAGAATCCTATTTAGCCGCATGCACACACCATAGATTCTGGAGCGCTGTGCTTAAAATTATGTGGCACACACACACACAGGTATAGCATTAGCTAAAATTGATAGGTTTTAGAAAATGACGTTTCCCGTACGTAGTCCTCTCTAGGTGGGTCCTGGCACAAAGGAACCCCTACTCTATACGATATCCCCGTGCATGTGCTCAAACCCTACTACTGAAGCCGCATAACATTTAGTGACACGTCTTGTCTGCTGCTGTTCATATTTAAATCCTCCAAGGTTATGCTTTGTGAGGACATTACGCCTCGTTCGAGCAGGTGTTGTAGAGACACGAGCCTGAGAAACGACAACAAAACAAATATCTTTTATCACATAATAAAAATGATGCTCCATTTTTTTCCGTTTTAATATATAAATGCGTTGGCCTATGCTGTGTACAGTTCAAGGGCTTTGTGAATAATGGATCTTAACCCCATCGTGCTCCCGGGCCCTTCTCAACCCGTCCTGCTTTAAAATGCAACACTGACTCCCTCCTCCCGGAACTCTGCACAAAAATGGCCGGTGATGATATTCATAATTTTGACGAGTCATCCGGATCACTGAGGAGAGGAGAGACACAATGAGACAGAGTGAGCAGCCCGGTGATGGGGTGTTAACAGCTTAAGCAACTTTCGGAATCCCGAGGGTTTTTTTTTTTAGTTAATGTGTGCAAAATCACATGGCGGGACGGAGATCCTGGCCAGGGAGAAACATTATTAGCCGGGGTCTGATAATTAGCTGAAGAATTGCTGCAAGTGCAAGGAGAGAAAGTTTTGAAAATAGATAGATAGTCCAAAGCCACCAGCTCTGCTGTAATGAGTTCCTCTCAGAGTGGAAGAGACATTTAAATAAAGGTCAGCCAGTGTCTGCACAGGGGCCCAAGGGTTTAAAAATAAATATGGAAGTGACAGAGACTCAGAGGAAAGAGTAAATAGATCCGTGGAACATATGAAATCAAATGAAATGGAAAGAGAGAAATATAATAACCACAGCTAAAGGTCTCCTCAGGTTGGGAGATTTTTGTATTTATTTCCTTTAACGCGAGGCGTCCCTGCATGTGACCCTCGCACCGGGGGCCAGACTGCTCATGTGGCCGTCCACCACCTGATTTATTGTAACACCGCCCCTACCCTCCGTCTCCATTGTTTTCCATCTTTTGTTGTTTTCCCCGCGTCGTGCTGACTTCATTGACACATTGTGCGCCTCACGACAATAGCACTCCTGATGGGGAAGATACTGGGTGAATACAGATGCGACGGGAAGGGGGTGGCTGTTGAACTGGGGGGCTGCAATGCATATATCCAAAGCTGTGAGGAGTGCCGGGAGACCTGCAACCTAATTGTGGTTGTCTTATCATTTAATGGTGTTCTTGGCTGTGGTCAGATTGAAGTTGACTCTCTCCTCGCCGACGCTGGATAGCGAGGGTTGAACGGTCAGCGCAAGAGGAGAGGCGAGCAAGTCATTTTTCTTAGGTGTCATAACGTATAACGTGGCGCAGTGGGATGCGTATCCTGGCGATCCACCGCAGCGTGTTGGACTGCTCAATTTCTAGCGTAGTGGCGCCGGTGCAAAGCTCTTTTCTTCAGTTTGGCTTCATCTTTGTGGCATCCTTCTCATTTGCTTAACTTTCATGAGAGAGAGAAGTATTATTTCATAGATGTTTGCCTTCCTCCCTTTCCTAATTTCTTTTTCATTATTTTGCCTGGCTTCTTTCATTCATCCGTTCCTTCATTCTTTAATTCCTTCATTTTCTTTCTTTCTTTCTTTCTTTCGTTCTTTCTTACTTTCTTTTTTTCTTTCTTTCTTTCTTTTATGTTGCCTTCCTGTCTTTCCATCTATCTTTTCTTGCATAATAAATATGGCTGCAATCAAACATCTACCCAGGTCCAGTGCTTCATTACCCCAAGGCTCATTTTACATTTAAATGAGCATATGATTTAATCAGACATACCCGCGGAGACCGTGCGTAGGTGACATGGGATGGATCTCCCATGCGCGATGGATGAACATCTCTGCTGACGATGATTGGCCCTCTCTCTCTCTGGAGTCGGTGTGTTTTAGGGCAGCTGCTGCTCTCAATCCCCAAACCCCCCAGCATCCACCCAGCATCTGGTATATACAAAAAGATCAGCCATGAGAGTGTGAAATGATTGCACCCTCAAAGCATGCCTAATCAGTTTTTCGGTGAATTATGAACAGGCACCACACCTTGGCTGTGAAATCCAATTGTACGATGACGACTTGTCTTCAAGTTGCCGGAGCATCTCCAAACTCTCTGCCCAGTGGATGACCCTCCCCTTCCCCAATCTTCAGTGCATTTAATTCTTCAGTGACCTTGTCCCCTAAATAGGGCTGTTTCCTCTGCTGTATTGCGAGACAATTGGTCAATTTAAGGTGTTGAATATGGTGGCAAAGGTAAAGGAGACTTTCTCTCACCCTCGGGTGGACGTGTCAAACAGCACTCTAGGCACACCAGGGTACAGTTCTTAAGGGAGTTTGAATGTGCTTTTGTGTTTGGATTAATGCCTTGACATGTATACAGTATATGGCTGCACTGTGTTTAAGGAGTTGATTATCCAGCTTTCATGTTCGCTATCCTAAATGTTAAACAGCTGTTGTACAACATAACAATAAACTTCTAGCATAATCAGTCAGGTACTTTAAGTACCTAATCATGCACTTAATATACATCAGTCATGCAGATTGGATTTTGGATAATGTTGTACATTATTTCATTTTTCTTTCTTTTCACTTTACTACTATTTGCGTGTATTGGGTGTGCAGGCATTTTCACTGCATCCTTTGCAGCTGGTTCTACATCATAAATAGTCACTTGGCAGAGTATAGCTACCACCTTGTGACCTTCTAATTGGAATTCTTCCAAATGATTGTTCTGAGTGAGCTGCCATAAATAGACAGGCATGTCATGCAAAAACAGTCGAAAGTCGGAGCTTGGAGTGATTCTTTCTGAAAAATGAAATCCTGTGGGCATATGCATGCTACATGAGTGTGTGTTTTGCAAAGATTTAATTGGAAATACAGCATACTGTACAGTAGCACTGACAAACCGAAACAGGAGAATCAATTGGGTGTTGGCCGACGTATAAGTATACAGTATCTCACAAAAGTGAGTACACCCCTCACATATTTGCAAATATGTGAGCATATATTTTCATGTGACAACGATGAAGAAATGACACTTTTCTGCAATGTAAAGTAGTGATTGTACAGCTTGTAGAACAGTGTAAATTTGCTGTC
>JAODUE010021090.1:0-23907 GCA_027564755.1 Amblyopsis hoosieri | reverse complement strand
TAATGTGGCTCGGGAAAGGGAAGTTTGGGGTCCCCTGCTGGAGCTGCTGCCCCCGCGACCCGACTCTGGATAAGTGGGAGAAGATGGATGGATGGATGGATGTCTCTGTGGTTCAACAGTACTGTATATGCTAGGTTACCTAAGCTATTTTAAGTGAATGAAGATGGATGGATGGCTGGATGGATGGTAAGCAATTGAATGCATTTCCAGAGAAATGTATCCTAATTTATATAATGATCCCATATACAGTACTTAATAAATGAACCACTGAGATCAGGTCACCATAGGATTAATAGGTAGCATTATAAAATATTGCAATATACTGTAAGCATGTGAAACCATTTTTTCTAGAGATGTACATATTTGTGATGTCATTGTAATAAAACACAAACAGGTAAAAATATAATAATAGATAAATGTATGAGAGAGGTCCTGCTCGGGCTTCAAAACCATCACGTCCGGTGCAACTGCACACGCTGTACCCCCTGTACCCCCTATAGTTACACGCATGGTATTTTGTAAATGATCAAGGAAGTGTGATCATTAGTGTTCCTTCCTCAATGCTGTTTGCAGCATGGGGCATGTTGAGGATGAAAGCCAATGGTCTTATCAATCAACCACCCTAACCACTTACCTGTACTCCAGCTTTGACAGGGCAAGTGAGCTCACCATAACGGCTCCTATACAGCACCTATAATGATGTTAAAAAGTAAAGCTTAATTTACTATATACATATTTAATACATGTTTGTGTTTAGCTAGAGGTCTTCTAGCTGTGTCACGTTGCTCTGTCCCTCCTCAGAATATTCACATTTATCTTCTGCTGACTCCTTGAAGACTAAAGATAACAAAATAATTGTAATACGATGGGGAAATAAGGCAGCTCTAGCCCCTTCTCCATCTATACGTAGCAGGTCCCCCCCCCACCCTCTCTCTCTCTCTCTCTGTGGAGGCCAACCGTGACATTGGCTGAAGTGCAGGGTCAGATTGGAAGGCAGAAAGGCAAGGAGAAGAGCTAATGGACACAGACCTTCCCAGCTAAACCACCACTGACACTCTAACTGAGGATGGGAGGGGAGAGAATGGAAAGACAGTGTGTGGTGACATTCCTTTGCATTATAATCAGGGGTGGATCTTAAGGAATTCTGGCACTAGGCTAAAATGTTACTAGCCCTGTTTGTACATCTATTTATAGAGTAACGCACCGTAATAGTTTCTAAAAACTGTTCCTATATTGCCTGTATTTTCCCAGTATTCATGTTAGGTTATGTCTGCAGAATAGCCTATTGCTTAACACTTGAATCAGACTTTTCTTAAAACTGAAAATAACCTCAGAATATACAAAGTAGGCAAAATGTCCTATTATGCACACACACAAAATATATGTTAGCCTAAAAAATAATTGATATAGTGTAGACCAGAAGTGTTTTTCAGGCCACGGACCCCTTGGCTGATTGAAACACAGCACACATGGTATAAAATATTTAGACGCCGGGCCAGATACAATATATGGCGTTCTATAGTGCCATGTATAAAAGTATCACTGCCGTACAGGCTTGCTGTTGCTAAAGTTGTCTAGTTCATTCACTAATGTGGGCTAATGGTTAGGATACAGGCTAGGCCTACTCTGTAATTATGTTCGTAGCTATAGAGATTGTACAAGACAAGTGTCCATCCATTTTAATAATTCCTTTTTTAAGGTGGTCTGATTATGAGGGCTGGTTTTCCTCACTTTGCAGTACACAATAGATCCTCTTAATTTTATAATTGCTGCAAATTGCACTCGACTGACGGACTTGTGGATCTAAAATAGACTTGCCCGAAAAGTAAACACGTTTATTTTTCAGCCCTGATTTTAATTCAATGGCCTGTCTCTAGATTCCTAGCTGGTTATACAGTACAGGGTATTCATCACCTGCAGATACAGTACATGCACGTGCTAAGATCTGCATGATAACATATCATATGGCAAACTGTTGTAAATTAAAATAGTAAAGTAGTCTCTCTTGAAGGAATCATGAGGCCCGGTTGGACTGAGGTGAGCAGATTAATGACACTAAGAAACTTTAAAATCATGTGAGATATGATGGCGCACAACTAAGTGTTCACAACTAATCAAATAATCTATATCTGTCAATGAATTGGCACAGGTTTCCAAAAATTGGTTCCTATTGATATTCATTAGCTACACCATAAACATTAAGGTACATTTAACGCCATGTAGGACAATGTTATGTTTGTGCAAAACACTAAGAGCACATTTTCCATCTTCATGAAAACACACATTGCCGTACGCATTCCCAAACATTATTGGGCCATAAACAAAAACAAAAACAAAAACACTTTCAGCTTTGACAAATACTCTAGTGCAAGTATTTAATCAAGCACATAAATATGCAAATGTTTCATCTACTGTAACGTTTTACTAGTGTGAAATGAGCACAGTGCACAATGAAGATGGAGGATATGTTTCTGTCAGAGAGAGAGAATGAATTGGATGCAGAAGAGTGTTAGAAAAAGTGGAGAAAAAGAAAATGCTGTATCTGTCTTCTCAGACTCTAGAATAAGGGGAGGAAAAATATTTTTAAAAAAGGAAACAGTGGAGAGAATAAGGATGAGAGAAAAAGGTATGATATTCAAATGTTATTTATCTTATTCTCTGACTCCAGACACCTTACAGTATACCATATGGATCAATAGCTTTGTCTTTGTTGTATTTATTGTATTGCTTTTGTTTTAGTAAACACTATTACCATTAAAATAAAAGATAGCAGTATAGTTAATACATGTAATTGTTTGCATTATGTTTGTGCTGCTTGTACTAAAATGGATGCAAGGGTAGAGGGAGATATGTTTTGTCTCCTTAAAGACTATGCAATACAGTATATTATTTTCTTTTTGCAAAGTGTAATTCACATGTACACCAAGATGTTGAAAATCCATGCCATTCAAATGTTATCTGTAATCTCAGTGAGAGAGATGACACCGGTAAAGAAGGACACAGCCATTCTGTAATGCTCATGCTGACTGTTATGGTTAGGTGTGTACATGTAAATTAGCGCTCCCAGCTGTAGCAGATTAGCAGCTCTGGGCTCCAGTACAGTATACAGCAGCCTATCACAAACAACTGGCGTGGAGATCACGTTGGTACTTTATTCGCTAGCGCTCAATATTGGGAGTACAATAGGCATACTGACCCCATACATGAACAGCTAAACACAGATAAATAATATACTTCTCACTAGGGAGATCTCTTTTGGAAGTAGGATTAGCCTCTCAGCAGCAATACGGGCTATAAGCATATAATAAAGTACAATAACAAAAGGAAAGGCGCTACTCGGCACCGCAGCAATGCCACATCCAACAAACATGACAATCTTTCTTAAATAACATTGGCAGGGATGTACACTTCTTTTGGATTATTGTTGTTTTTCAATTTCTTACTCATAGGCTACTGTCGCAATACATCATTAGCCTACAGCTAACGTCTGGAAGGACAGTAGAGTAGCCTATAATACGTTTGCAACGACCTGCATTTGTTCCTCTATTAGTAAAAGCCAGTCCATAATATACTCATTTCAGGTCTTTTAATCCAGGGTTCCCAAACATATTTGTGCCAATACCCACCTAGAGAGGACTCATCTATTTAGAGACACGCCAAACACCGGTAACATTGTTTTCAAAAACCTATCCATTATAGCTAATGCTATACCTGTGTGTGGGGCCAAATATTTTCGAGCAGAGTGCTCCATAATCTATGGTGTGCACGTGGCTAAATATGATTTCATCCAATAAGGAATAAGTAGGCCATTTTGCCACAACCTTGCTCACGACCAATGAGTAGAACAACACGATAGTGAAGCGCGGAAGCCTTTCATTGATATTCTTCATTTATTCAATAGTCGCTTGCAATTTTAGCCATCTTCTCTCTTACTTTTCTCACCCGACCCACAGTTTGAAAACTTGCTGTTTTATTCTTTTCCTTTCACGTCGTTTTATCCAGTCTATTCTCTTCTGCCATGATAGCCTGGTGTAACCAGACCCAAAATTCACTTTGTGAATAAGGTCTGGACATGGTCCATTGGGAAGTGTTTACAGCTGTTGCTTCCTACTTGGCATATAGACCTCTGGTTAATTTTGAAATTAGCTTTTCAGCGTTACTACTGTTTATATCGCCTCATCTCACTAACCCACCCCTCCTATGATATCCGTGTGAGAATAGCATATGGAGAATAGAGAGCAAGATTCTCCTATCTGATTACTAATAGATATGTAGTCCTGTGTTGCAAAAAAAAAATTTTAAGATGTAAATCTAAAACATGGGATAAAATGTAGATGAGGTTAAAAAATAGTGTAAAAAGACATACATTTGAAAGAAATACAGGCAAAACACTGAAACACACAGACACACACATATTAGCAAAATTAATAATAAATATAATTTTGAACTTTTTCAAATTGGATTCTCAATTTCAAATGAACACCATTGTAACCCACAGGCCTGTTTCCACTAATATATTGACATGCACACGCAGATGCACATGCACACACACACACACACTCACACACCAAGACGTTAGTAAATGAGCACAATGCTGTGTGTGTAGTGTTGTGGGGGTGTTGTGGGTGGTCGGGGGTGGAATGGTAGACAGGGTTGGGTTGGTTACTTTGTAAATGTAATCCGTTACAGTTACTAGTTACCAGACTAAAATTATAATCAATATTGTAATGTAATGTAACTTTTGTAAATGTAGCAACATAATATGATTACTTTACATTACTTTTAGATTACTTCACGCCTAAACATCGTTCTTTGAAATGCCATCCAAAGCAATTTACTGCGCTGGCAGCGCCATATATTACTATTTTTAAGATCGTTTATGATGCGCAGCTCAGGGGATCAGATTATTATGATTTACTGTAACTTAAATTATTGATTGACGTTAATGAAAGGTTAATAAGAGAACAGTTGATGGTTTTATGCATATGTATTCTGCAAACTTACCTTTTAAATTTGAAAGTAGTCTTAGAAGTAATCATCTAATAAAAAGAAAAACCTGTAATCTGATTACACTCTTTTAGCTGGTAACCAATGGATCATAGTTACTGTATTTCTGTGATTACATTACATGTAATCAGCTACTTCCCAACCCTGGTGGTAGATAGGCTCTAGCAGAGATGGGTGTGGGAGGGGAGAGGAACCTCTGTTCTCGCCCCCGCCGGCCCTATGTCACTCCGCTGCCAGGGTCTGTCCGTCACCATGGCAACGGCGGGCAGCAGCGAGGCCGAGCGGGAGCTGCGTGCCAGACAGAAAAAAGAAAACACACACACACACACACACACACACACACACACACACACACACACACATGCATGCACACGCACACCTGCATGCACACACACACCTGCATGCACGCGCGCACACACACACGCATACACACACACACACACACACACACACACACACACACACATGCACACACACACACACACACATGCATGCACACGCACACCTGCATGCACACGCACACCTGCATGCATACACACGCACACACACATGCATGCACACAGATGAAAAAAATCCAGCCAGCCAGACTATCAAATACACAGCTGGGCAGACACACATCAGACCAGTTGAGTCTTTTCTTCATCTTCCTCCTCTAAAGCCACTATAGACAAGACTGCCACTTAATGATGATCATGAGTTGGTGTTGGATGGTGTGGTACAGCCATGTAGTTCTACGGGCACAGCACCAGTGAATAATGATGCTCAGCTGTTTAACTGATCACCAATCTGCTCTCTTCCCCTGTTCCTCTGATGTTCCTGCTTGCCTGGGTCAGAGCACCTGCAAATATGTAAAGACATGACCCACACCTATGCTAACATTGTTTGTTTACATTTTAATTTAATTACGTCAATGATGTAACCAGAATGAAAAATAAAGTAAATATCCAAAGTTGCCTGTAGCGGCTCTCACTCCATCTCTCGGTTTCTCTCTCTCCTTTGCTTCTGCAATACAGTAGACATCCCTCTGTCTCTCTCCTGTGGATGACGGATATCACTTCCTCAGTCTCCGATGACATGGCCTGACAGTGGATGCATGAGACTGGCATGGATACTGAGTCCCATGCACACACAGTGACAGCACCAGATGTGACAAGAGGCTTTGTGTTAGCGTCAGGGTGACTCGTGGCCCGGGCTATTGCACTGCACGCCCAGTGTCACAGGCTTGACTCCCAGCTATGAGTCGTAGGGTTAGGCTTCAGCCGTTTGTATACCCTTTCTGGGGTCTTGGCTGCTGTTTGTACACACTTTCTGGGGTCCTGGCTTCCGTTATACACCCTTGACTGGAGGTAAAACCGTTGGGTGTACTGTGCACCATAAAACTGTAATTATTTAATTGTAAATATGCCTGCTGCTTTCGTTCATTTGTCTTGCAGACTTTATACTTTCATAAGAGAGCGTCATACTGTTTATACCTTATCTCTGTCAGGTGTTTGTACAGTAGCTATTGAGATCAGAATGTTATGATCATTTAATACAGTAAATTCAGTTGCTGTATACATTATGAATGAATGCATGGAACTCATACACATTTACTTTAGCCTACTGTACAGTGTATGTACTGTATCTCTATACTATACACATACTGTATCTATTTAGGCTACTTTACTTATTTTATACTGTATATCTACAGTACTGTATAGTATTCTACTTATGTTTTCTGTTATTCTTTAATCTTTTTCGTTACTGTGTCTTGGGGTTTGAGTAGCCTACTGTGTGTGTGTGGGGGGGGTTCCCCTACACGGATGCTTCCATAGACACCAGAGGTCCTTAATAAAGTGTCTTATCACAAGAGAGACAGAAGGTGGTGTGTATCTGCCTGACCCCAGACTCCATTATTACTGCAGTCATGGGTGGGCTCGCTGACCCTCTCCGTCCAGACACACACTGGGCTGGGACACACACGCCGTCGTCCCGGCAACCTGAACGTGCGGGAACTACGGAATGTGGCTTGGCGTTGGGAGCGCCAGGATGCCCCGATCCGATGTGAGCATCTGCCAGGCTGGGATCGAGAATGTGCCCGTTGGAAATTGAAAAATAAAGGGGGGAGGGCAGGGGGGCTGAGATAAAGAGAGAGAGAAGAGAGAAGGTGAAGCCGGTCGGCTGTGAGAATGGGACACAGAGTAATGTGTGTGTGTGTGTGTGTGTGTGTGTACACAAATACGTATTTTGTGAAAGTCTGACTGGCTTCCTGCTTCACCACCTGCTAGCTTGTTTAAGTGTGTGTGTGTGTGTGTGTGTGTGTGTGTGTGTGTGTGCGCAAAGAAGAGGGAAGGTGAACCCGGTCGGCTGTGAGAATTGAACACAGAGTAACGTGTGTGTGTGTGTGTGTGTGTGTCTGTCTGTCTATCTGTATGTTTCTGTGGTGTGTGTGTGTGTGTGTGTGTGTGTGTCTGTATGTCTGTCTATATGCTTCTGTGTGCCTTTGTGTTTGTATGTGTGGTTGTGTATCTGTGTCTGTAGGTTTCTCTCTGTATGTGTGTCTGTCTGTCTGTCTGTATGTTTCTCTGTGCCTTTGTGTTTGTGTGTGTGTGTGTGTGTGTGTGTGTGTGTGTGCGTGCACATGCACGTGCATGGCCCAGCTGGGCCAACAGCTGTATTTCTTGAGCCCAACACTAATGCAGTCTCCTTGTATCTGCATGTGAGCAGCAGTACTCACCACTGAGTGAGATCAAGTGTGTGCAAGACATCCCTCCTCAATGCCCCATCACTCTCTCCCCTCTGGATGTACACAGTGTCTTTTATTGCTCATTGTAGTGTTGCATCATCATCTGGTGTGAATGTGTGTTTTCACATATTCTCTGACAAAGCTTGAAGCCGCATCAGGGCCATATTTTACATTAATATACACACAAAAGAAAGCAGCTGACACTATATAGCTCAAACCTTCTGACAGGTTACCCTCTGGGCAGCTGTCCAGCACCGTGGCATCACAGGTCAGCACTGGTCATGTGAATGGGACCCTGGGAGACTGTTACACAGACCAAATAGACCAGAACGTAATAGCTCTGTCTGCAACCCAGATGGAGGTAGACACCATTGGTTCACTGTCTATGCTTCACACTCACACAAGCACACACCGTTGCTAAACCCATTTGATCCATTTCCTCCAGTAGGTATTCTGGGATGTAGAGACCAACTTGACATGTCATTGACTAAAAGGAACAAAACACTTATCTGAACCAAAATGTGTTTTAATGAATTGCATCTTCAGGTTCAGTGTGTCATTTGACTTGTTCTGTCCGTTTCTGTGCGTCTGTCTGGTCCTGTCTCACCTAGCTGGTCGTCTTTATCAGTATTCATCTCCATTCACACATTATGTTTGTAGTCATGTTATCTTCCAAACCTTTCTCTCAGATCCTCCCTTTCTCTCTCTCTATGTTTCTCTCTCTCTCTCTCTCTCTCTCTCTCTCTCTCTGTCTCTCTCTCTGTCTGTCATTTCTGCACTTCACAATCTCCATTTATTTTCATGGTCTGCTGTTGGCATACAGTATCTCTCTCTCTCTCTCTCTCTCTCTCTCTGTCTATGTCTATCTCTCCCTCTCTTTCTGTCCCCCCCTCTCTCTCTCCACATTTCCTCCTTCTTTCCTTTCCAACACTCCTCTCTACCTTAGTCTTTTTCCACCAGCCAGCAGCAGCAGCTGCAGAATCCTCTAGAAACCCGTCCCATCACTCTGTGGCCGTCATTATCGATCGGTCCTGACCAACAGAGCTGTGACAGGATGCTATTGTACTCAGATTCGCGCCCTCCGCCTGCCACCAAAGACCAAAGTCACCAATGTCGGTTGCTATTGACACGGTCCTCGATGAGCTGCTGCCCCCCACTGGCCGGGGGCTGTACATTCCACTATAAAACGCAAGGTGTTTTGCAATGTGATAATGAGCAGGGTTCTCTAGAAGCCTCATGCCATCTGCTTAAGGGACCAAGTTGGGCCCTTGTTTCCCACTTACTGTCCTTCCCTCCTCCAGGCATCCAGCAACACATGTAACTGGTGTGTATTTAAGGGAATATACCACAGTGGTTGTCCTGTGCATGGTTGGCTGTAATTGTATGCATATAATGTGAATTATGCACATGTGAAGGTATGTTGTGGTCCTGGGAATGAATACCATAGGGTCACACGTCGGTATGCATGTAAGGAAATACACAGCACACAGAGTGAAATGAATACCAGCCATGACTTGGGATGTGTCTGAATCTGTTTCTCAACAAATGGCATCACAAAACAAGCATTAGCAATTTCCAAATGGCATGCTGTGGGTGATTTAGAGATTGTTTGTTCACATGGAATCTCTACAGTTGCTACCGTAGTAAGTTAATTATTTGATTCAATTTTGGTCAAAATATTAGAAAAGATGAGGCCTATAAATGTGTGAGGTATGTTACAGTTATGTGACACCATCTTCATGACTGTTTTGTGTGTGGCTGACATCTTCACAACATAGGACCACCTAATTCAACCTTATTAGATATTGTCTAATTAGTCAAATTACCTTACACACTTCAACAAACCCGTAAAAGCTCTATAATGTACCGAGCTTCAAAAGCACCAGTTGAAAGGGACATTGCTCTTTTTCCCGCCCAGATAATTATAGATTTTAGACTAAATGTGTGTTGTTATTATTGGAACTTGTCAAGATCGCTGAAGTAAAAATCAATGTTTTGTTATCCCCTGAAACCAATTGTTTTGTTTGTACCAACTGCACACAAACACAATCCATATAATACATTTCCTCATCTCCGTTGCTGTCTTTGACCAAACCTGGCTCACTAGAGCAGGTCCTATGCTTACCTCTCAGCTGTATGCACATGTGTCTTTGACCTTTGACCCAACCTGGCTCTCATAACACTAAAGGTCTTACACTAACCTCTCAGCTGTATGCACACGTGTCTTTGACCTTTGACCCAACCTGGCTCTCATAACACTAAAGGTATGCACACATGTGGAAATACAGACATCCAAAGTCAGTGCAATAAGCTGCTTTCTAGCTGGATCCAGCCAAGGGTCAAGGCTGTTAACCGCTGGCAATTGAATCCCCTGTCCCCTCTCTCTCTCTCTCTCTCTCTCTCTCTCTCTCTCTCTCTCTCTCTCTCTCTCTCTCTCTCTCTCTCTACTACTTTCACTCTCTGACAGCAGTGGCATGCACAGACAGGCACAGACACCTGCACACACTGTCTCTGGCAAGCCATCCAACTGATGTGTGGGCACAAAGCATGGACACGCTCCCATAAGCCACTTCTCCAGTGCTGGGCTAAGCCGAGAGGTGTACAATAGAAAGAGATAGAAACTGTCAAACAGAACACACACACACACACACACACACACACACACAGACACATACAGAGAGAGAGATTGACCATTATGCCATTACAGCCTGTTCGACTGGTTTCAAAACTAGTATAAAGGCAGACAGACAGACAGACACTTCTGGTCTTAAAATAATTAATGTATAACTGTCTCACTGAATTCTGTTTTACCACTTGCATGAAAAACAATCTAGTCCCTCAATCCCACATTAACCATGTAGGAGAAGGATTATTTATGTTTTGTACCTCTCTCTCTCTCTCTCTCTCTCTCTCTCTCTCTCTCTCTCTCTCTCTCTCTCTCTCTCTCTCTCTCTCTCTCTCGCTCCTGTCCAGCGTGACCACCCTGCTGTCTTTTACGAGGCTCTTTAATGTGATAGACAGGGGAGGTGAGACGGTAACATCTGTAACTGCCTGCCTATGTTTGACATGTTTATGGACACCCCCCAGACACACAGGCAGACGGACAGAGGTGGGGGCTCATACAGTATTTCCTAATGGCTTTGCTCAGTGCTGCATATGCGCACTAGCCAAGTGTTATGAGCTGTGCCATCTTGGAAGTTGTTTCTTCTTGCTCATGACAATAAGAACACAGAATAACATCTTTTGATATAACATTGTATCTACAGTATGCATGTTAGACAGTAAAAGACAGCTGGCCAGGGTAACAGGTCACCAGCCTACTGCCAGCTGTGACCATGAACTCAAAACACCTGCTAACAAACAAACTGAACACCCACAAAACATCCATTTAGTCTTACATTCTGACACGGGGTTATACGAGAGACATTATACGAGAGACAGACCATAGAGAATTCTGAATAGGACTCAATGGGATAAGTCCGTAGCGGCATATATAACGTTTGGAAGAAAATAGGCAAATGTCTGTTTAGAACGGCCGATCTAATCATGTGCACTGAATCAAGCCAGCAGTCGTGCATGCATATTATAAACGTGTAACCTTTGGGGAGAAAAAAAGGCCTTTTAACCTTATTTTGGGGTAAAGTCATCAAACATTTAAAATGTTTTTTATCCTATTTGACTCGTGATTGTACACAATAGGCCTATATGCAATTTGTATGTCCCAGTGACCATTGAAAGTGCATTTATGGCTCTCTACCCCTTCATTAACAGTAATACAGCTTCCCGAAGGTGATAACAAGATGGCTTCCAGTCTTGCCTGTAAGGACTTTGGTTAAACTAATTTGAGCTCAGTGATTATCTGTATAATGAATTGCCTTAGGGTTAATGTGTTTCTGTAGGTGTGTTCTACTGTTATTGTAGTTGTAGGTAGGTGTGTTGGTGAATAATTGTGCACATTGCCCCATGTAGACCTACAGTATATTTAAAGTGTAAACACACAGTAGGCCTACCATAAAAACAAGTTATTGTTCACTTTATATAGTAGATCTGGTTTTCACCTGCTGGAGGCATTTCACCCCATTGAAGAAGAGATGTTTCTGCTCGGCAGAGTTCTGAACTTTCTGAATCCGTACGGCTGCTGCTAGCCCAAAGGATCGATTGCTCTAGTTTTGAAGCTTCATTGGCGCTGGGTGGTCAGAGTAAAATATTGTTTTTTTACTCACAAAGGCAAATCCCGCGAGGAAGAGCTGCTAACTCAGACACGGATAATGAGTTGGATTTGCGGATGAATGGACTATTGCCTGGCTCCCCTTGCCTAAACGAACAACATTTCTCTCTCCCTCTCTTGCCTGTCGGTGTCCCTGGGAGAGAACAGATGTCGGTTCCCCGCATGAAAAACTCCAGTCTGGGAACCTTGGCTGCTTTGAACCCAACCCAAGTCCATTTTCAATAAAGGCTGTTTCATTCTGTCACACTAATCCTTAGTATGCTGTTATCACATCACCACATTCTCCCCCACACACACTAAACATTTAATATGTCAATCACCCACCAGCTCTAGTAAGTTTTAAACCACTTTTCCGAGAGATGCCCTCTCTGTGAATTACATACATAGGCTATACACACACGGTGAAGAAAATCGATTTGTTTGGGGGTCTGGGTAGGAAATATAATACACCTTAGCGTAGATCTGTAAATATGTATGTGCGTGAAAGTATTGAGTGTGTGTCTTCATGTATGCAATAGAACTAAATGTGAGAACTGTTTATCCACACACAGGTCTTTAGTTGTGGGAAATACCGTTCAGCAAAGCCCTTTGAGGCTGGCTGTGATTAAGGGCTGAACAGACAAACTGGACAGGCTTGACTTCAACAGTCAAATGTCTCTTTATCCTCCATACCCTTGTGGGTTTTATTGAAGTCCGCGTTCTGTCAAAGCTCTCTGAATTTCTCTGTTAAAGGTCACATGTCTTCCTATGCTACTGTTGGAAGATTTGATGTTGCCTAGGCAACATCCAATTGGATTACATCAAAACAAGAATAATAATAACTGTTGAACACATTTTAATGTAATCATTAAGAAAAAATATTTCTGTTTTCACAATGACAGTTGAAATTAGCATACTTTTATTTTTGTTTTGTCATTTTCCTTTGGGTTAATTACAAATGTTTGTTGTTCCTTATTAAATGTTTCTCTTTACAGTAATACATGTCTAGTTCTACATGTTTAAATAATAATAAAAGGGTAGCTTTCATTTTCTTTCAACAGATATTGTCCACCCTCATCTCAATTGGAGCATTTACTATAGCCTACATATTTCAGCTTCAGGATTGAGAGAGGATTGATGGAACGCAACATGAATATCTGTGGCAAAAGAGGATTTGGTTATTTTGGTCGTAAATTTCACTAGAAGTGACTCTACTCTGCTTCCTATCAGACTAAACACATGCTATGTTATTCCCCATGCGTACATGTATTAGAGTGGAGCATATTTCAAATAAAGGCCAAAAACATTCCTTTTCCATCACAGGAAATTGATTTTACTGCTACAGTGAAAATGGAGCCAGGGCATTCAAGCGCTTGCCTTATTTACTGAGATGGTGGCTGGCAGGGTTCTAGTGGAGAGCAGGGTTACGTGGCACCGCTCCCATCTCACTTGCTGACAGAGTAATGCACACAAACACACAAGTGAACTCACATGCCCTCTCAATACACACATAATAATAACATTATAGCATACTGTAAGTATAAGGTGTATTTATATCACAATTTGTCTAGGGGAAAAGCCTGAAAACCTAGGTGCAGTCAAGGGGTCTTTGGAAATCCAGCTACAGCACACAAACACACACACACACACACACACACACACACACACACACACACACACACACACCAATCACACTCAGACCATTACACAAACTTGAAGTCACACAAGTACATAGTCACGCACACACATTTATGCGATAATACAAATATAATATATTATTATATTATAATACAAATATAATATATTATAATATTATAATACAAATATCAATAAACACACACACACACACATAGTTCCAAACACCAATGTACTGCAGCCCAGCCTGCTCTCCATGCATTCTGCTCACTGTCTGCATAGATATTCACCTCCACCTCTCTATCACATCCACATCACTGTAAGCTGTGACAGTCCATCTGAAAACAGGGTGTCTCTGCACACAGCCCACTGTCTTTACACCACCTCCATTGGTTATGCACTACTATTGCAACATTTGTACCAGGAGATTCAGACCCAGATGTAAACACAACACCCAGACAGTGAACATCAATGTAGTCTGTTTCATTTAAGTCTCTGGCATGCACGAGACAGGTCGGACAGGAATGTAAACAACTACGCATCAATAACGGCTAAATCAGACAACAGCTCAGGTAACAGCCACAGAGAACACAGGCAGGAAAGGTATACAGGCTTGGAAAGCACTAGCAACAAACAACACCAAACATGCAGCTGGGCGGTGGGAATTCAACTGGAGGCGAAGATTAGCAGCTTTTGGCGGGAATGCTCATAGTCGTGACATTATCACTTTGATATGAGATTAACTACTTTTCATGGTGCTACCTTGAGCAAGCAGCGCATTTCTAGCTACCGACTCGTCGACTGTGATCCCTCCCTTCCTTCCTTCCTTCCTTCCTTCCTTCCTTCCTTTCACGGTCTAATAGTTTTTTGGGGGGATTGACGAGGTGAGATAAACCAGGCTGGTGCAGTGAGATGAAAGGCGCTTCAGATGTGAGTGATGGAACGGTAGAAGGCATGTTTGGGAGGAAGGGAGGGAGGGAGAAATAATGGAGGATACAGTATATTGGAGGAAGAGACAGGTGAGAGACAGGGAATAAAGGAGGGATGGCTCCATGAAGGGACTGGAGAGAAGGAGGGCTGACAATACCCCGAAGAACCGTGATGCAATATTCAACTAAACACACACACACACACACACACTCTCTCTCTCTCTCTCTCTCTCTCTCTCTCTCTCTCTCTCTCTCTCTCTCTCTCTCTCTCTCTAACTTGTCAAGTGATCAGTGCAAGCATGCAGTACACAAGTTAATCGTGAACATCCCTAAATGTGTTCCTAATATTGACTTAGTGTAAGTCAAACAGTCACACATAAAAATGCTGTCACACTTTATATGGTTAAGACTAAACCCTTCCTGAAGCCAAATCGGGCTCAGACAGAGATTAGACGGGATTAGTATTGAAACATATTTTTCCAAGACACCAAATTAAGTAACGAATAAATACAAAAGACTTGTTAAAATGAATAAAAAAACAAGTACAAATCTACTTTAAAAATACTGAAATATTTATTGATATGTCATAATTCCATAACAGATAAGAAATTTCAATAAAATGGAAATAAGTGCTTCAGTTCCACTGTTAAAACCAGTGATTAGTAAAGATTACACAAACTATAAAACTATACAAACTATACAGTTTGCATTAACCTGCCCATCAGTAGTACTGTAGGTAACATTTTGAGTCAAACGTGAAGTGAATTAACAAACTGAAAACACATGCTCCACTGACGACAAAGATATACTGTAACAATAAGTGTGTCAGCATTACAACACCACACCAAGCTCAGCTAATCGTCTTTTCCAACTCACCGTCTGAACAACAATCAGTATCTGACCTTTAAGGTGCTGTTTGGAGCGGTAACAGTGCAAGACAGCAGTTTCTTTCTTCATTCTTCTAATCTCCATGCCATGTGTTCCAATGTACGTTATACAGTAGGGTATAGATGTTGATCATGTGTGTCCGTTAACTCACAATCACAATAATCTCACGGGAGATCACAGCAGTCGGTTTGTCAGTCTTGTCCAATATTTTGGGAGATGTTAAGGACACCAGCTTGTAAAAGGGTACAGGATGCAGTGCACACTTTTAAACCTGTGGAAGAGAAGAAACCGCAATTGACCTTTAGAAGGAAAGAGAGGGGGTAATAATGTTTGTGACCTGTCCTGTACTGGGTTTCCACGAATGTCTTAAAGAACGTGTGCATTGATTCACCTCTGATAATGATTTCATTTTATTCTCAAAACTGTATTCTATTTCAAAATCAACATCTAAATCTTTGGCTTGGTTTCTTCCTTAATGAATCATGTACATCGCTTTAAAGGTTAGAAAAGGTCAATGACAATCAAAAGTTCCAATTTCCAAACCAATATTATTATTACAATCACACGAACAACCGACCTTCTTCACATGCTTAATGGTATATCATAGCTCCGTAAGAAACCAGTAGACGGAAATGAATGTGCTGCGATACAGCAAAGCATGTGGGGTAGTACGTTTTCAGATACCGAGAGAGCTGTTTGTACACCGGTGTTATATAATACTGCTGCTGTTATCTCCCGCAGAGCAGGAAGCTAGATGAGGAGATGCTACATGGTGTCAAGCCTTTAACAACAGATAATAATAATACACATTTCCTGGAGATGCTTAAAGAGATGTAGACATCACAAAGCCATTGCAACCCTCCTGGATCTCAGGCCTGGTTTTGTAGATTGTAAACATGTTTACTAAGACGTTCACCTCAGCCCAGCCTATATTAGACCCCTAGGGTGTAACATACAGTATATTTCTGTGGAATTAACTGTTCACTCCCCAATCACATTGTTATTGTGGCTCTCTGTATGTAGAGTATAGGACTGGAAATCTGGTGAGAGAAGGGTGGGTCCAAACACCATAGAATAAGGGGGAGGAGTCTTATCCCCAGATTGTTTTATCATTCATGAGTGTCAATCTTACATAATAAACCTCAATTTATTCAAATCAACAAGTCAATTTAAGATTCTATACAGTATGCAAATACCACATATGTATTCACGGCCATGCCCAGCAATTCATACTGAAAGGTTCAAAGAGCCCAACCTGGAAGGGTCCTCTTCCTTAGAAAAGGAGCCCTTTATTTCAACGCTGTTCATCTTATTCTCAAAAATGCCATAGCTGAGGGTCACCTGAAGAGACAGAAAACAAAGTCAGATACACCTCAATGTATGATGACATCCATATTAACATACAGTGGAGAGTATTGTCTAATTTACAGTATAGCCCTCCCCTGACATACAACTGTGACCAAGAGTTCACTACCTCTAGTCTATCTTACCATATTTTCTCAAATGTAATAGTCTAAACATGTGGATAAATACGCCAATAGACAGTAATCATTACAGTATGTTACAGTACATCAATTACCAAGTTGTCATTTTGAGATATTAATTAAATTAATGAATGTACACTTAATTTTAGTGTGTGTGTGTGTGTGTGTGTGCGCGTGTGTGCGCGTGTGTGCATGTGCAATGCATGTGACCTGTGCTGGTATGTTTCTTTGGCTGAGGAGCTGCAGGTTCTCCAGGTGGGAGTGAAACAGGGGACAGTGGACCATGGGAACGTCCAGCTTCCTCTCCACGATGAAGCCCACCGTACAGTCGTCTGGCAGGCGGATGGCCTCTGACGTCTGCTGAAACTGGACGCCACTGTGGGACACACGCACACACACACACACACACACACACAGAAGATGATGTGGAGTCATAATGTGTAGAACTCTGTTTTTAATATCTTGTATTGCTTGTTCATTGCATTCAACTACTATGTAAGAAAATAAGATCATTTTACAGACACTGGCTAATTACAGTACAACACATGCACGGCAGGTACTTGATTTCACTTGTACTTGTACTTGATTTCAACCCTGTTTAAACAACTACATGACTTTGTGTACATGCTGAAGCACTTGGCAGTGTCTGTGGTTAGAACACAAGCAACCAAACAACAATCACCTGGCCCAAGGAGTCATCTTCTGGGCCAGCCGGCGGCTTAAACAGAACCCTGCTCCTCCTGTGGCAAACCAGAAGTTCACCTCCTTCTGGGAGACGACAACATGTGGCAGATCAACAACAGTGCAGGAAGGGTGTAGAAAGCACACACACAGACAGAGAGACTCAAAGAGGCATACGCACATGTATCTACCATATTTTCATCTCTGGCGATAGTGAAGTGGGTGTGCGGCGTGAATCAGAAGTAAACATGAAATTTAGCTCAAATTTGCTTGTGTAACTTAGCATGCTGTCGTCCCCCTTATTCCACTGTTTGAGAATGGATTGCATATACTGTATCTGCTAGCGTTTATCAAGCAGATCGTGTTGCCATGTTACCTTCCTGTAGTGCAAACTGTTTGGGTAACGTACTGTAAAGCAGCATATGCATCTTCCTGGTACTATGTATTTAATTATACTATACACAGTATGCTGTTATTATGCATATGAGTTATTTTGCAGCCTGATTCAAGTTGACTTGAGCTATGTACAGGAGCGGTAGAAATAAGAAACGAATGCTATTCCCCTCTGCCCTTGTCTGGGACGTGGAAGCCAAAAGAACATTTAAGAGGGAATCGGCTATAGGAGGGAGTGGCACATGGAGTGGGGGAGAGAGAGAGTGGGGGAGGGGAGGGGGAAGAGATAAACAAGAATCTATTCTTCTCTGTAAATGGTGCAATCAAGGCGAGCGGAATGTGACAAGGGGGAGATGGTGAGCGGTAGATTGAGAGGAGGGGGAGAGAGGGAGGGGGGAGGGGTGGGGTGGCTTGCTATTTAGAGGCATCCGCTGGAACGGGATGCATTTGAACTCAATGGGAACATTCGTCCTACAGTATCGCCTGGGAACACAGCGGCACACGCACGGCGATGCTCATTCAGTGCGAGGGCTGTGTGTTTAGAAACTAACAGTGTCAGCCCCCAGTGACTCGACTGCCTTACTCTCTCTCTCCAGGGAGTCTTTCCCATTGTGCGTGTGTGTGCGCGTGTGTGCGCGTTTGTGCCATATGCCATTGTGTGTATTTGTGTGTGTACACATTCATCTGCATGTGAAATGGGCTCAATTTGGCATATTGTGTCTCTGTCTGTTTGTTTGTTTGTTTGTGCGTGCGTGCGTGTGCATGTGTGTGTGTGTGTGTGTGTGTGTGTGTGTGTGTGTGTGTGTCTCTGATCAACAATACTGTAAGACACTAATCACTCCACTCCACAATCAATCCCATGTGGTCAAAGTCCCATATAGACATCTATCTATCTATCTATCTATATATATACCTTATATATATATATATATATATATATATATATATATATATCTGTCTTTCTGTCTGTCTTTCTATATATCCGTCTGTCTGTCTGTCTATCTATATATCCGTCTGTCTGTCTGTCTGTCTATTCATCCATCCATCCATCCATCCATCCCGCCTTGCTCCCATTCCATTCCCACAGAGCTAATGAGAATGGAAATAATTGGAGGGAAACCTATGGCTGAGAAGTGCAGTGTACTCTGACAATCCAGACTGTGCACATAAGTCCATATAGGAACAGCATCAGACCTGTAGTGGTCCACTAATCTCTCCTGTGTGCCTTCTGGGTGGACGAAGGAGGAGGGGATGCATTTGAGAGGATAGATGGGTTGAAGAAGGGAACAAACATAACAAACTATGACAGGAACAAAGAACGGAAGGGAATAAGGAACAAACAAACATGTGACCTGCTGATGGATTGAAAGGACAAGCCAGGGATCCTTCTCATTACTGTAAATGAGCGGAGAAAAAGGGCTCACCAAGAAACACAGAGATGAAGGGAAAGAACGTACGGACATATATATATAGATATGAGAGAGAGAGAGAGAGAGAGAGAGAGCGAGAGAGAGAGAGAGAGAGAGAGAGGGAGAGAGAGAGAGAGAGGGGGGGTAAAAAGATGCACAAACAGAAGGCTATAATGGAGGAAAAGAGAAATGAAGGGCTTTAAATGTCGGTGCTCAAGTCGTCCATTCAGTATTTGGCACTCAAGCCAAATAGATATGGATAGTTCATTAATTCACCAGTGTGGCATCAAAGAGAGAGGATGAGGAGGAGAATGGTCAGGAGGCGGAAGAAAGACTGCAGCAGACTGACATTTCAAAACTCCAAACTAGCCTCATGGCAATGCTTTACATTTCATAGTACTATTACAGTACAGGGAATGTGATTTAATTATTGGCCAGTTAAAACCTACTATTTATTAGCCAATATATACTGTACACAAAACCGGTCACACCCAACACCAAGGTGTATGTCATTTCACTGTATATTGCTCATTACACACAGTGTAAGTCATTGGTGTATTTAATAGTCTGTCTTCTGTGTTTTTCCATGTTTGCCATGTAAATACTGAATGGGAAGAGAATGGAGTAATGGTGGATAACGGGGATATTACAGAGATAAGGAAGCAACTGTGTCGCAGGTTATTGTTAGTATTTATAACAGGCCCATGGGTCCATCGCTAACAGTGCTGACATACTGTTATGTTGCCCTCCAGGAGAAGGTGCACTGTAATTGGTCGGTCCAGGCTGGGTTTGCCCACGTAGATGTCTCCTCCTGGAGGAAACGCTGAGAGGAGAGCCAGGAGAGCTTCTGGATTCACATAGTTGTCATCATCCACATGACACAACCACCTGAAGGAGCAAACAACAACAGGAAGTGACATACAGTGTTTCAAAAGGACGCGTGGGCATTTTAAACTGTGCTGTGCCCCTGCTTATTTAATCCCAGGCTGTCTGCTCTTGGTCACTTGCCGTCAGTGCAATAGAGTGCTGACTGCTCAGGGCGTCAGGAGCAGCAGGCTATACATTTAACTTCAGTGATACACTTGTGGGACCAGACGCCCTTTTCCCATGAGTTCACCAC
Organism: Amblyopsis hoosieri; assembly: GCA_027564755.1. NCBI lineage: Eukaryota > Metazoa > Chordata > Actinopteri > Percopsiformes > Amblyopsidae > Amblyopsis > Amblyopsis hoosieri. Next base: position 3,429 of record JAODUE010021090.1, on the reverse strand, counting down.
AGGCAGTGTGTCAAGAGCAGTGCAACCACTTAATAATAGTCAACCTCACCAAGCTAAGCTTGTAAACAAAAAGATGTACAGGATGTGCTGGAAACTAGGGCTGCACAATGAATCGAACATTGATCTCAGTTACGATTTTGGCTTTCCACAATTGAATGAAAATGATCGACTGCAATATTGGCTTTTACTGTAAAATGCATGCACCACTCATAGTCACTCTGCATATCAAATCAAGCGCTTCCTACATTTACAGTCAGCCACCAGGGGGTGTTTTGGCAGAAATGTCCAGTTATGTTTTGATGCAAAGATTTGTACATTAGTAAGTAAATTAGGACAATGTGGAAGTGAAAGCAGTGGTCAGTTTATTTAAATTTGAAAGTGCAATGTTGTCCATAATATAAACAATCATTATAAATAAGTGTGACCTCAATATTATCAAAATAATCATGATTAGCATTTTGGCCATACTTGTGCAGCCACTAGCTAATAATGGGTTCTGCATTTGACTCAAGTCTACGTACAGTTTAGAAATTAATGTTGGGAAATGAACCCAGAATCCATAACACTCATGCACAACACAACAGCACAGGCACATAGCTTCAAAACAGGCCTACAGGTCGTAACTGACTATGACCATTTACTATGAATGTAGATTTGAGTGCGGCAGGTAGACAGGTAGTCTCACCTCTGGTCTGAGAGCATGAAGTGATCGTACTCAGCTGCCATCTTACAGGACAGAGCCTGGTGGCTGTGGTCTGATGGGCACTCGGTCACCACCATGTTAAAGCCTGGACAGATACGCAGGAGGAGAGAGAGAGAGAGAGAGAGAGAGAGAGAGAGAGAGAGAGAGAGATTGCACAGAAAGGATGGGTGGGTGACAGAGAGAAAGAAGGGGACTTGCAGTAAAGCATGATGGAGAGAGGTTTGAAAGAGGGACAGAGAGGGACAGAGAAAGAGAGATGAGAAAAGCCTGGCCTTAAAATTGCCATATAAACAGGTAATATATGTGCCTATTAGTCAAGATGGAGCCCCACCTTCAGACAAGATGTCCTGATCTCTGCTGTCCGTGAAAATAAACGTCTGCAGCAACAAAACCAAACAGATGAAAGGATTAAAATGAGACGGCTTTGATTTGTTCTGCTCCACACCTGTAGCAGAATGTTCTCAAATCACTACACACACGCGCACGCACACACACACACAATCAATAGAGTTTGAAAACGGAACAAATTTGATCTGACAAGCACAAGGTCCCACCACGGGAATGAGAAATGAAAATGAGTCATGGCACATGCGTGTGTCCACGCATGCACACACACACACACACAATAAGTCATTACACAGTTCCTATACTGAGAAACTACCAGTAATGTTGCAACCAGTCAGACAGACAGACAGACAGACAGACATATATATACAGTATATATATATATATATATAGATAGATAGATAGATAGATAGATAGATAGATAGAGAGTGAGAGAGAGCGAGAGAGAGAGAGAGAGAGAGAGAGAGAGAGAGAGAGAGAGAGAGAGAGAGAGAGAGAGAGAGAGAGAGAGAGAAAGAGACATTCAAAGGCTTCTACTGCCCTCTACTGATACCAGAAGGTACCAGTCAGAATACTACATTGGAACATTATACAGTATTTCTCAATATCTTCCAGACAATGCCTGAAACAAATGCCACAACATTAGCTAATCTTCTGCAAACGATAAGCACGAATGTCAGTAATTTTCATAATAATCTAATATTTAGTCACCCTATAATCTAAATGATTTACACCATTTCTAATATGATTGCAATCACCCCCACATTTATTTATACATATGCTCATTAGGCAAATCCTTACATGCAAAATAGTACAAACATCAAGCCGTACACAAGCACTCCGGATCTCGTAAAAACATGTCTACCTGACATGACTCCCACCCTATTCATTCTGTGATTCCACAATCCAATTAAGGAATTATTTTCAGCATTTAAATGTACTGTGAAGTGTATGAGCGCCAGCCTCATGCCCAGCTGTCCTATAAGCCACGGATGCTGAGTGTGACGACATCACTCCAGAAACTTCCAGGGGATGGCAGTGACATAAAATGAGGTATTGACAACAGTATCAGGATAAATATCAGTTGCCATGTTAAAAAACAGGTGTGGTCCAACAGAGAGGAACGAGTGAATGGGCAGTAAAAAGCTTGAGCACCTCCAATTTACAGAGCTGAATCGTTGGTTTGCTTTACTGTAAATGCTTGCGTTCGTTCTAGCTTTACAGTAAAGACATTAAGTTAAACAACGTTTAACTTAATTTTGAATGTAAACTATTTACCCAGTGAAGGTCATTTTGACAGATATTTAATATTTTGTGTTCCATTGTTTATGCAAAGACAGATACATTGTCAGTTGGTGCAAGTGGTGTACTCATTGACAAAATCGTTTTGAAACATGAGTTTTAAATTTTTATTATCTTTTTCAGGTGAAATATAGTGTTGTGGTAAACACGGTTTTTGTTTAAAGTTTTGAGAATGTGTTTAGTGTTTCAGAAATTGTGATTACGTGATTAAGACAAACTATAATGCCAATATGTAACAGACAACTAAAAATATAACTATTTTATAGCTTCATCTTTGACAGGACAGTGGAGAGAGATAATGGGAAGGATTGTGAAAATACTGGGCCAGATTCAAACCCGGGTCTCCCAAGGGACTGAGCATTATCGCAGATGCCCCATTCCCACGCTATAATACTTTATTTCTATCATGGTTTTTCAATTCCAAAACAGCTGGCTGTCCATGTTAAGTAACACATAAACAACAACGCTTATGGTTCGAATCCAATGCAAACAGATGCCCCTCCCACATCAAAATGCTAGCAATTTTATCCCTGCTGTTTCGTTATTGTCCGTGTTTTGTGATACATTTTCTTTCAAAGTAGAGAGGGACAAGGAACCTTACAGAGAGACTCATCGCCTATCTTTAATCACCGTCTGTCAGCATTGATTTACCATGTTAACTAATGCAGTGATATAGACCAGCGCCCTTGCTCAGGGGTAATTGTACAGAGAGGTACAATGTGGAGGTGAGTTTTCCCGGCGCTATATTAAAACTGGAAACCCCCAGGGCTGCCTGCTTGACTTCTGAGACAGGATCATGTATTATTCAAGCACCTGAAATGTATTCAAGTTCTCAAGCGGCAACAGGAGAATATTGCAATGGTTGAAACAGGTGTGGCGAGAGGGTTCGGACGGCGTACAATATTTGCATTTAATGATGTAATATTTGTTCACATCATTCCTACAGCTTATCAGTTTGGTTGGTGTTACCGAGAGTCGTGAGTTGGTGTTAGAGAGTCTTACAGAGAGAGAGAGAGAGAGAGAGAGAGAGAGAGAGAGAGAGAGAGAGAGAGAGAGAGAGAGAGAGAGAGAGATATATA
>JAODUE010021079.1:2389-23908 GCA_027564755.1 Amblyopsis hoosieri | reverse complement strand
TCGCACAATGTTCGTCTAATCTGACATGGTAACAATCGTGAGAGACAAAAAAGTCGTGTAGTGGATACCCGGCATAACACTGCCTGGCTCTCCACTGATCGCCACCAGCTGCACCTCGTTATCAGGCAGAACCCATATGTACCGTCTGCTTTCCTTGGTTCTCTTGAGTGTTGTTTCAATGCCATGATTTGATTTCTTTGTCAAATTAAAATTGTCCTTACTTTAACTCTGCGACTGGTTTCTGCCACCTCCACTACACCGTGACACTCACCTTCTGTTCCAAGCCGTTATAAAGCTCTCATTTAAAATTATTAATACATTCATTTTGGAAGAGTTTTAGTGAAAATGAGTGTTCTCCATATGTTGTTAATATGTATTTAAGCATGAACTTAGTGTAGCAGGCCATGATTAATAAGAACAAGCATTTTGGACAACTTTGCACACAATTTTAGCACTATTAAAACATACTGTATCTTTAAATAATCACATTAAGTCACATTAAAAGACCCATTCCATGAAAACCAAGTATTTCTAGTTGTTTTTGGCATTAGCAATGTCGATGTGACACGGACAAGTGCCTTTCAACGTGGACTGTTAGCTCCCTGTTCTGTATTTGCATGAAAGTAACTATTTGTGTACCTAATGATTGCTTCCACATGTAAAGAAAGCAGTAGGTGATTTTATCTCTTTACTTTAATGCTAATTCTTTGTTCCAAATACTATGTGTTTCAAAAGCATATCAAATATATATGCTTTTGTATTTCTTTAACCTAATCTGCTCTCCCGAAGTGTCAGAGGAGCCCCTTTTTTATGACACCACATTCAACACTCTCCACACACACACACACACGCACACACACGCACACACACGCACATTCCGTACATAATTAAAAACTAAACTACACTTTACTAAAAAATGTTGATAGGCCATGTGATAATGTAACTTTAAATAAGTACTGATTTTTATCACCCAGGTAAGCCTAGACATGTTGAGATATTCAATCTGATGTTAAAAAGTATTTGATTATGGTAATAGAGTTAATAGAGAATAGACATATAAATAGCCAGTTAGTTAAAGTTGGTTAGTTAGCAGACCCATTTTGACCAATGGCAAACAAGCCACGCCTGCATCAAAGTCAGCTTTATGGTGGCATAAGAAGAGTGGTCACACTTCTCTCAGTGATTTAGCCTTGTAATGTTCTTGTGAGTTATCAACAATATAATCTATTACTGTATATATTCTATGTTATATTTTCTGTATAATAGATAAGACTCTCAAACAACTATCGTAATAGATATTATGTTTCATATTTCATTAGAAGTGAAGTTTTGAGTCACAGACTCATTTGTCTACATCAAAGAAGAGAAAGAACATCACTGTGCCCTGCTGTTTCACAACCGACGGACCACCGCAATAACAAGGAGCCAGAGGGAATCCCTGGCCAACAGAGCTCATCAGAGGAGCTAACCCATGGGGAGACCCAGCCCAGCTGACCCCGCTATGTGAGGTCATCCGTGGCACTAATAATAACAGAAACAAGGCTCCCTATTATCGAAAAGAAACTCATGGACTTCAGATTGTTTGATGGATTGTAATATTTATCATATTATGAAACATTATTACTTTTTAATTCTCATAATCATAATAAACGGTGACCAAGCCGCCAACATATAAAGTGCTAGTGATGCAGATTTTAAATATGAATTATAAAAATATCATAATTCATAAACACTACACATGTATGGACTGCATTTATATAGCGTTTTACATTATTTGCCTCACATTCACTCATTCACACACCGATGGCAATGCCAGCCATGCAAGGATCAAGGACACCTCGACACCTGCTACTATCATCTTGTTGTCTCAAGGAACAAGCTTTGTTATCCCAAGATAACAAAATAATTTACAATTACAAAGGCAATCTCAAGATAATAGTTTCCATGCTACATGATGTGTCCTGCTGGGACTGAAAGGTGCACATGTCCACAGCAATAGTGGTAGTGATATGGTTGTGTGTGGTACACAGATGCTCCACAAACCTTGCACCTGTGAGTCTCAGAAGAGTAAGAATAATTGGTTTTAAACAGCTCACTGATTCTGCAGTGGCATGCCAATATGTATATTATACAAAACATTGCTATATGCCAGTCTGAAGCTACAGAGGACAGATTGAGTAGTGGCTACTCGAATGTCAAGACCAAGTCTCTACGTAACGTCACACAATGACAAAGGTTAAAGTAATGGCATTTTGCAGCCACATTAATTTATGAGAGGGCATCCAGAACCTAAAAGCTGGCTACATTACTAGGGTACAATTAAATCCAATTATTTCACATTGGAAACAGCAGAACTCAAATTATTAACTAGAATTGAACTACATCTGGCTGACCTCCAGATGGACTTATGTAAATATAATGTATTTACAGTATATGTTTTGCTAAAGCTCAGTGTCATTTTAATGCTTCTCTCAAATGTGGCGTCTCGGGTGTCTTTGGGGGTGTGATGACCTACTGAAACGCTTCCCACATTGTTGGCAGTGGTATGGCTTCCCTGTGGATACACTGATGTGTATTGAGATAACCTGAAGTACTGAAGCTCTTCCCACACTGTTGACAAGGGTATGGTTTCATTTAACTCTGGATATGCTGGTGGCTTTGGAGGTGTGAGGAAACACTGAAGTTCTTCCCTCATTGGCAGTGACATGGTTTTACTCCAATATATGATTGTGTCTCTGGAGGTTGGATAACTGGTTAAAGCTCTTCCCACACTGTTGGCAGTGGTAAGGTTTCTCTCCATTGTGGACACGCTTGTGTCTCTGGAGGTGTGATGATTTACATAAGCTCTTCCCACACTGTTGGCAGTGGTAAGGTTTCTCTCCAGTGTGGACACGCTTGTGTCTCTGGAGGTGTGATGATTTACACAAGCTACACTGTTGGCAGTGGTAAGGTTTCTCTCCGTGTGGATATGCTGATGTGTCTTGAGATAGCATAAAGTACTGAAGCTGTTTCCACACTGTTGGCAGTTGTAAGGCTCTTCAATGTGAATAAGATGGTGTTTCTGAAGGCAAGCTGATTTACTGAAGCCCCACACTGTTGGCAGCGGAAGGGCTTCTCTTCAGTGTGTATGCTGATGTGTCTTGAGGTAGTATGAATTACTGAAGCTCTTTCCACATTGTTGGCAAGGGTTTGGTTTCACTTTAGTGTGGATAAGATTATGGGCCCTATTTTAATTATCTAAGTGCACGGTCTAAAGCACAAGGTTTAAACTGCAGCGAGGGCGTGTCCAAATCCAGTTTTGCTAGTTTAACGGCGTACTAAATGGTCTATGCGCTAGACGAATGTCTAAAAAAAGATTGTACTTACTCTCTTCCTTATTCATGGGTGTGTTAAACCAATCCAAGTGTCATCTCCTATTCCCATTGTTGGCTGCAGTGAGAACTAGCTTTGACTTTGCCTCCAGAGAATGCATTTAGTTGAGAAACAGCAGAGGACTATTCTGGCCTCTCCAGTACTGATTTATGCAGAACCTGTATTAGTGAAAGTAATACAGACTATATGAAATTTCACCTGGGTCATCTTGGCGACTTTTGGAACACTTCACTGTAAGAATGTTGAATAAGAAAAAATATAATGATTAATTTTAAATTATAAAGAAAGTTGTAGCATGCTCCAATGTCTTGCTAGCTAGTTTGATTTAAATTGACAATACACATTGTGGTTTTCTGTTTGTAACTATAAATCCATAATTAATTAAATCCTGTTTGTAGGTCTAAAATGAATAACACTGTATGTTAAATATGTTAAACAGTATTTGTATCTCCAGTCTATATTAAACAAATTATGTAATAATAATTATATACCCAGTTAATACAGTTTGAGGAAAGGTTACTGTCCACATTTGTCTGAAACTGGCAAAAAACACAGGAATGTATATTGAGGGCAAATTTAAAGATAATCTGATCCTGTCCAATGAGAGATCTCAAATCTACAAATGATTTGCATTACCACTTGTTTGTCCTTCATGCATGCCGGGGTATTTAAAGACTTTAAGACGAACCATGTCCTATTGTGTCATCTATGTTTGTCATCTCCAGGCCCGGAGGCCTGGAGTCTTCTTTCCTTTCCACAGATCTTCTCGCGTAAATTAAAATTACATTTAGTAAGGTACCACTGTGAGCATTTTGTCCAAACTAGCTCTAGGCACTTGCTGATGTGTGATTGGTCCACTTATACGTCATGACAACTGCCACTGGCTGGACAAATCTGGCATGGTGTAAGAGGCAACAGGGGTCATGCACACTGTAAGTTCAAATATATGTGAAAGCAAATGTTGGCGGTTTGGGAGTATTTCCCCAACATCTGTATCGATGAAACTGTTATTTTAAACAAACAACCATGTACCGGCAAGGAATTGGTTTCACAAAAAGATCATCCCTACTTAATCATTAAAAAGGTTGTGTAGTTTTTTTTACTTTTGCTTTAAACACCTTAAACTTCATAAATCAACAAAACCATAAGAATTAATAAAGTGAATGATAATAACCGTTTTTAGGTCATGTCAAAGACATCTATGTAATGCGTAAAAAATGACTTTCCAGCAAATCTGAATTACATCAGTATTGTGCATTGGATTCAGTTCATACTGTACCAATATAAATCATTTTTAAGCGATTGTTGATTGTATTACTATTTTTCGCCGCCTGAGCCAGGAAATGAAGTAAAGAGTTATTGTAATGATGTACTCGAATGTTCAAAGCATATTAAAAAAAATATATATATTGTCAGCAATCTGTTACACCAACGTAGTAAAACAGTTTGTTCATGTACAAGACATAGTTGATCTCTCATTCCCTTGCACTGGCATGAGAGTGATTTTATAACTCACATTTGTACAGCTGCCATGACATCACGTTAATCTTTCCACTCATTTATATGCATTGTGTAGTGCAATGAAGACTAGGCCTATATTGTCTAACAAGGAACAAAAAATAATGTATTTATGTGTTCAATTTGTGAGATGGAAATGGAATAACTGTGATCATAATCTATAATGATCAAATGTCTGACTTTTAATTCTCTCTCATGCCTTAATTGTCCCTAGTTTGACTTCACCAGGAGAATCAGTCTGGAGAGTGTGGTTATCATTGTACATCTGTCCGGTAAACCTAGCGTGTGTGAACAATCAGCGTCATACTGTCAGCTACAGACGTGATTTAGGTGTGATTTAGGCGTAACGTAGGCTACTTGAAAACAAAAATGGCGGGTCCTACAGAAGTTAACATAGATGCTGCAATATAGCAGTTTTATTAGAATTTATTAGAAGAGCAATGAACCACACTAAAAGCTTTTCTCGAAATAATTTGCCCTCTTAAAACAGTTTCAATGGACAATGGTCTCCCTAGATGTATGTGTCTAACAGATACAGCTTGCATGTCAGGTTGCCTCTCGCCAAAAAAAAAAGGAATTGATGCAGAAAAGGCACAAATTGGTGTGTAAAATTCACCACAATGCAGGAAATGTAGTGTCCTAGTAGACAACCCCCGCTTTAATAATGTGTGACAATCAGTCCTTTTCTTACCCTGAGTTTATCTTTCCGATACACGTAAATAAGCAGAATTGTTTAGATCAAAACCTAGTAAACCTGCCTCACCTGTGCTTCCCATGCAACTGGCCTTGTGTTAACTGTTTTTCACCTTCATGTTTATCACTCTCATAATAATAATTATGACAACAGTCTTTTCCCAGTGTTTACCAGGGTTAAAATGAGTTGAATACATAACATTTATTAATAATAATGGAAATGTCTTGGCTTACTTACTACAGTAGGCTTGTTTGAGGGTCATTCTCTATCTAGGACCAGTTGTCTGTGATTGGTATATCATGACTGTAGTTGTTTGTGAATGTGTGCCCAGGTGTCATGTTCTCCAGGGTATCTGGGGTTGTTGTCGAGGGTATAGGCTAGCTCTAACACATGTTGAACATTGCTTGTGTTGTTCTGAGATGACAGCTTGGTGACATCCTCTATCTGCTGATTGATCAGACAAAATGACCAAAACACTTAAATTGAGCTATATTATCATTATGATCCAGTAATTGTGATAGTTATCCATTGATATTATCCATCCAGTCATCCATCTATATTTGAACCCTCTCTGTGGACTTCTATGCCCCTGCTGTATACATGTTTATCTGTCACGATGGTGCGTTGTTATTGGTTAAGCCACTCAAGACAAAGGCACAATGTTTACCGTTATCTAACAGCATCATATTCCTATTGCAATAGTAGTAGAGCATCTACCAAAGCAGAAATGCTACAGAATCACACAAGACCTGGTTTTACAGAAAGTTGGGATTATATGGACTGCCTATGATCATTTACATGGATCTGAACAAGGTAAGATACCTAGTTCCTTCATACACTGAAGTACACTGTACAAATAACTGGTGGTGGTGTGTGACCACGTTAAAGGCTGCAATTGATTATCAACCATCAACAGCTGACAGGACTCTGAACTGTACTGTACCTGGCGAGGTTAGGTATATGGAGAATTATGTGCATACATCAATAGAAACTGTGAATTTACTTGGTAGCAGTTTATAAAAAAAAGGAAATATTCTAAATAAAATAAAAATACCAATTCCACTGATTAGATTTATCCAAGAATGATCTATGACATAGAATGTCTTTCTGATAATGTCCGTTAGTTCACCTTTGATGTGCCAGATAGTTTGTTACACTGAACCATCTAAATTTCAACTGGCATAAAAAATAAAAAAAAAACATCTAAAAAATACTTGTGATTGATTGAACACTTCAACACCTAAACATAGCTGCCAGTATGACGTTGATTGGTCAGAACCGAAGTGCAACAATTTCAAGCCTGTCCAGATTGATACTCGCAGCGAAGTCAAACTGGATCTCGCGAGATCAGGATTGTGTCACGACTCGACTAATCTTCACTGGTCACATGGCGTAGTCCTTCCACCACCTTCCATGTTCTGTAGTTCAGACCTCATCAGCAAAAGACGGCGTGCATGAGCATGATACAATGCTGGCACACAAGGCTTTCTTCTTCATCACAATTTTGTTATATTCGACCTGGAAATGTGTCCTGGTGTCTGCTGATGGTAAGATCAAAATAATAAGGCCCATTGATGATGTTCTTTGTTCATTTTGTAAACGTATGTATGTGGTGCCACAACATCAAAATGGCGCCGCTTGTGCCACGTACTGTCAACTTAGGTTGGGGATGGTTGTCTTTTACCGGTTATTGTTTTGCTGAGAACCTGTGTAAAACCCTAAGGCCTAGTGTAAAGTCTCGATCGCTATTTCCTTTCTTTGTGTCCATTTATTTGATTGCGTGTTTTTCAGTGTTTGGTTCCCTCACCACAATGCACACATTAGGGAGAGGCTGCGGAAGTGTTAATTCTGTGTCTGTGTGAGACATGAACAAAATAATTATCTTCATGGGAGAAGCTGTGGCACATGCAAAACCTCCCTCCCCATATAGTGCCTTGGGAGACCCCGGTTCAAATCTGGCTTGCAGTAATTTCCAAATCCTTCCCGACATCTCTCCACTGTCATGTCCAATAAAAAGAAGAAGCTATAAATCAAATAAAATAAATAATTCACACTATGGCTATCTGTAAAACACAATATTGTCATGGTTGATAACCTGGAATCTGATACACATTCAAGTTACCACAAATGTTTTCACTGATGCTAATCTCATCAAAATAACCATCTAACAAGCATTTAAAATACATTGTCAAAATGTTAACAGAGCAATGGACCATATGGCAAATAGTTTGTATTTGCCTAGTCCAAGAAAATGCCATATACACCACTAAAAAACTGGCTTGTGTCAACACAGTCTACAGTGAGAAATTGCCAGCCAGGAAATCTTCATTCAATATTCTTTGCGGTTGTGGTACTCAGGGTGGGGAAGTAACTGATTACATGTAATTAGTTACTTGTAATCTGATTACAAAAACAATAACTGTAACCCATTACAATTACCATCTGAAATAGTGGAATCAGATTACAGGTTTTTATTTTTAGATGATTACTTCTAGGACTATATTTAAATATAAAATGGAAGTTTGCAGGGAAAGAAATGCATAAAGCAATCAGATGTTCTCTTAACCGTTAATTAATGTCAATCAATAATTCAAATAAAATCCTAATTTGATCTGATCCCCTGCAAAACACAAACTGTCACAAATAGAAAGATTGGTGTGTAGTAAACTGCTTTGGATGGCATTTCAAATAACAATGTTTAGGCATGGGCATGAAGTAATCTAAAAGTAATCAGATTATGCTACTAAATGTAGGTAATCCAAAAATTAAATTACTGATTATATTTTTAGTCTGGTAACTAATAACGGACTACATTTAAAAAGTAAGATAAGGTAACGGTCCAGACCTTAATGAAATAAACGCTAGTGTATGTACGGCCATGTTTATATCTGGTTCTATTTGGGTTGTCTTATAATTATTCTGGTCCAGGAGAGACTCTAGTGTAACAAGGTTCTTTATGGACCAACTGGTTGCACAGACACCAAAGGAGAGTCAGAGGGAGATGAGCAATTAAGATACAATATTTATTAAAACAGCCCTAATGAAGCAGATGAAGGTTGGGATCAGCGGCTCACCAAAGATAAAACACCCCAAGAAGGCAGTGGATTAAGAACTACCAGCACACATATGGCCGGTTTCACAGACATGGATTAAGCCTAGTTCTAGACTAAGATCCTTTTCCAATGGAGATCTTCATTGAATTTTTGTTTTAGTCTTGGCCTAGCCTTAATCCATGTCTGTGAAAACAGCCAATAATGCACACATCAATTACAAAGCAAAAACTACACAGCAACTCAGCACTGCAAAACAACCAGAGGCCTGGTGGCGAGTCTGAACCCCAGCTGTAACCAGCGGACACTGGGTTTATTTAAACTAGGGATGGCACCGATGCAATACTAACATCGGAAATCGGTCAGATACTGACTTAAATAGCTGGATCGGTATTGGTGACAATTGGACAGCTGTCACCAATCCATGGGGCTAATCCAATTAAATTAATTTAAGTAAAATAAAGATGGGCTGTCATTTACTTTGCAACTTAATTTTAAACTTAATATAACATCGGATCGGAACTCGGTATCGGCCGATACCAAAAGTACCAGTATCTGTATCGGTATCGGGTCTGAAAAAACTGGATCATGCCATCACTATTAAAAACACAATCATGTATATAAAACTACTTTATTATATTAAAACTACTGCAAAAAGTTTTTTATCAAAATCCTAATGCTAAAACCAATGCACCCACTAGCCACTGGCTGCAGCTCCCAGGGAAGATAGATGGCGTGCAGAGTCACAGGCAGGTCGGCCGCCCTGCTGGTGACGAAAAGAAAAGAAAATAAGTAAACAAAACACTACTAATCAACTGTAAACTAAACCATTATACCAAAACAGACAAGGCTAACCGATACCTACTCTTTAAGGACAGAAAACGACTTCACTTACAAACCAGTTAATATAAAAGTAACTGCACAACATCCCCTTTACCCCTTTACCATACACAACAAGTCAACCTCTTTGAGCCTTAATTGGCATCCATTTTATAGGCAGTTCTTCATTTCTATGAGTCAGTCAATGAAGCACTCTAGCTCCCCCCACTGTACTGGAGCTGCATTGTGCTACAGTCCATATGTTACATCAGTCTCACAAAAACACCATTACATGTGAAACATGCAGTATGTAACTGTTCTCCTTGTGTTTGCATCTTCTAGATCAGGTCAATGTGAAACCAGGAGAAGATGTGACTCTACCATGTCACTCAGATGTCACCATCAGAGCCCTACAGTGGAATAAAACAGATACAAAATCTGTTGTCAGCTTTTTCAGAGATGGTCACCTTGACCAGACAAACCAGCATCCAGGTTTCAGGGGAAGAGTAAAAATGGCATACCCATCACTGGAGAGTGGAGACATGTCTTTGATTCTTTCCCATGTCAGAGAGACTGACGCTGGGATATACAAGTGTATTGTACCAGTTGGAAGTCGCAGTAAGAGATCCATCATTGATGGAGAGACTATCAACACAGTCACCCTACATGTGAAGAGGCAAGAACCCTCAGGTGTGTAATCTATTTTCCATCAGAGACCATAAAGATGCTTCTGTAAGTCTACTGTTTTCACTGAGACCTAATTTTCCTACATGTGGCATTTATCATCAATCTTTAAATAACTTCAGATTAAGGTTCTGATTAAGATTTCCATTATAATCTACAGAGAGCCCGTCGTAGTCAAACTACACAAAACAATCTAATAAACCTGACATGCTAGTCTTTAAGTCACGTGCTGTTGAGGTTTCCCAGATGCCACATCGTTGGTCTTTGATTATGTCACGCTACATGGAGTTAAATCGCCTCTCATTAGCTGGGTTTAGCCTTCATGGACACTTTTTGATCATTCTGAATTAAATCTTTCAAATTGAAGATTACGGGTTACCTGTTTACATGGGTAATCTAACATGGTCCGGTGTTACATGTGCCTTTGAAATTAATCGCAATAGATGTTTAACATGCACACATTATGTAGCCTAGAGAATGTAAAACCGGCTAGCCTGTCAGAGTGAGAGGGGAGAGTAAGGCTATTTGTGTGACTGGTGGAGGGATTTACTAGCCTCAGCTTCAGTCTTGAGAGCTTTGAAATCGTTGTGTTTAAGTCTGGCAAACCTATTGTGTTGCCAATCAGCATGGTACCGTTAGCTACGAGCATGGTTTAGGTGTGACGTAGGCTACTTGAAAACAAATAGAAAACGCTCAGTTTTATTCTAATTTATTAGAAGAGCAAAAGTTTTCATTCTTCTCCTGACTTTTCTACTGCAAGATTGGGTAACAACAGACTGCTGGTTCACAGGTTCGTTCCAATCGCATGCAAGTTTTTTTTTTTTAAGTGCCTGCCTTTTGGACGGCTCCCCAGATGGATGTGTCTTATTAACAGACACATATCTGGTGTGTCAGGTTATGGATTTACGGCTCCAAATTAAGTTACCACAGCTCCCATTCCTTTATTTATGCGTGTTGCAATAGTTATGTCCAGACTTTGTACAGTGGTTGTGTAGAATACTGCCTTGTCTCCAATCAATTAGGCATTCACAAAACAGTAGCCAAAAGTTTAAGCACGCGCAGAATGCAACTAAGAAGTAAATGGGTTTAAATGTTTACATGGTATAATTGTTCTTTCAATCGGTTTATGGAACCGTTTACCCCTCTGCATCCAAATGAAATATAACTTGGTTTGAGACTTTTCGATTGAAGTGTTTATATGGAGCATTTTCATTCGGGTTTAGTATTTAATTAAACCGATTCCATTCAGAATATAGGGTCTGTAAATGCAGCTATTGTATTCCCACTTCATATAATAATGCAAAATGGATTAATGCAATTATATTTTGATATATTTAACATGGTTTAAAAAAGTAAAATTAACTATATGACCTTTTCACGCTTTTCAGGTGTTGGGCTTGGTGGTGTCAATGGAGAAGAAGCGGGACGTGGTTCTGGTGGTCTTGCTGCTGTTGTTATTTTAATTTGTATCGTTGTGGCTGTTGTTGTTGTTGGCTTCCAGAGAAAGCATCTGTCAATATGCCGACACCTCCAGCAAACCCAGTCAGCATAATACTGAATTGCATGATAAGGCTCAGACAATTCTGAAAGGTTTTCAATAAAATAAATCATGAATTCTGAGGTCAATCCTACAGTTGGATGTCCTGCTTGTTGTCCAAACATTTTATTTTCCTACCTAAAACAGATTTTCAGCCAATTTCTATTAAAATCAGAGACAAATTTAACATCAAACATCACTTGCCAAAGTTTTTGATTAATTCCAAATAGCTATTATAATCTTGTTGATTTGACAATAATTATTGTATATTTTAATAATTGCATAGCAAGCCATACATGTATCCTGATGAATGCAACTCTGAGGCTCAGTCAAGTGTCAGATAACGGATGTGTGACCATGCTTTGAAAAAGCACTGCAATTAAGGGTAGGGTTAGGCATTCTCGAGAACGCTTGCTAACATCAAGCTCAAATAAAAACAATATCTCTTCGCAGTCCTCTGCGGCACCACCCCACACATCAAAACGCATTGTGAAGCAAAGCATAGTAACAGCTCTGTTGATGTGAGCAGTGTTTGCCACTTTGTTTATGTTCCTTTTTATGGAGCCACGGCTGTGTAGAACTATCAGAAAAAATGTTCAACATGCACAGAGAATGGTGATAGCGAGATGTGAGGAGATATTTGGTGAATTTGACAAGTTTACTACCAATGTTCAAACCAAACCTAAAAACCAAAAATCTAAAATCATGTTAGGGTCTCTCCAGCCAGTGCCATCTGACCAGTGACACCGGCTCCAATCTGGAGTTGGTCCCCAGGCGATGCACAGCAGCTGCCTACTGCTCCCTTGAGGGATGGGTTAAATGCAGAGGATCAATTTCACTACATGTATGTGACAATAAAAGCACTGTGGTAGGCACTCTGGTAGGCTGTGTAGAAGTAGCCTACTGGATCATTTTTTCAGCACGCTCAGAGCGGTAGGATATAATTTGCGAGGAGATATTTGCTGAATTTGACAAAAAGTGTATTGCTTGCAATAACAGACTAAAAGGCTGGGTCATTGACATTGACATTGGCTAAAGCTTATTTTACATAGTCGATATTCCCAAAGTGGCATTTTTATGTCTTGCTTAGGGCGGTCGAACGTCTAGGGCCGGCGCTGTATGGATGTAAATAGTGTATTATCTTATCTTATTTCACCTTTAAGGTCATACCAGTATGACGAGAAGTCCCCCACACTAGACCCTTTCTCCAAAGTGAATTTATCTTTGGCAGATGAGTGATCTGACTGAAATTAATTTAAGAACATCGGTCCAGATCAGACAATATGTAATAAAATATTATTGTGTAATTACATTAACTAATTATTAAGAGTATACTAATAAACTCTAAATAATAGGGAATTTTACTCACTGTCATTTAGTTACATTGCACTTTATATTTGATTAGCCTACACATAGATTACTTGTACAGAGTCTTCAAAATAGTACACCCAAAGAGTACACAATAGATGTGTATACCCAGGTACAGTATACTTTTTCATTGTGGTGCCTGATTCACCAGACCAGTTTATTTTAGTATGTAGTAAGGTTCGGAAATTCAATAAAACAGTCTACAGTGACTATTCAATAGTTTGTCATTGGATGTGACAGATTTTCTGGCTGGACTTGCCCATGTGCATGTGATGCATCATGGAGGAGAGATTTTTTGCATGTGTCTAGTTTAACTATGGACCTATTTTTCCATTGTCTAGCATGAGATTTATTTTTGAGGTTGGTTTTCTGACAGAGGGTGTTGTGCAGTCTGCAAATCACCACATAAGGACCTCTGTGTTGTTGCGTGGGAGGAAAAGACAAGAGGCTGAAGGTTCACCAACATTGCGCCAGGAACATCTGTCAAGTGAGTGTGGGCTGTTGAGTTGACGTTCAGCTAAAGTCCACCACCTTCCATCCTCCTCAATCTCATGCAGTCTCAGCTGGCTCAGCCCCATGACAGACGCACCCAATGTGGGCCGCGTGTTGAGCCTGCCTATATCCACATCAGCCCACTGCACACAAATGCAAACTAAAAGTGAGCTGGCCAAACATGAGTGACAGTAAGACTGCATACATTATACAGGAGTCAAGTACACTACACTGAAAGAGCTTAGCCTTCCAAAGCAGAACACTGTAAACACAATCTTGATGACAGAGCATCTGGTGTTGTGTTGATTGGCAGGACCTGACTCTGTAAGACTGCATCACATAAAGATGATGCAGTCTTACAGAGTAAGAATACACCTTGCTTCTCTGTTGGAAGGCACCATAAGATATGAGATTGGTTGGAATGTTGGTTGTTCTCCATGTTGGTTGTTTTCAATGCATTACAAGTGAAATATCTCCTTAACATGCAAATGTTAAAACCAGTTCAAATATTTTAATTGCATGTGTGTATTTGCATAAGAAAACATTGTGTGTGTGTTTTTTGTAAATATGTATAACATAGCTAAACAAATAATAATGAATAGCTTCTTTTTTTTTTGAAAAGTTAGGAATATTTCTTCATAGAATAAATTAGATAATTCATGGGGAAGGGGGGTGGGGGGCTTTTATGGACAAGTGTGTTAATTTTAAGGAGTGGCAAGAGATATGTCTTACTTGTTTTGCACTCCCTGCACCATAATAATGTAAGTGAAGAAAGCTATACTACTAAATAAGATTACACACAAGAGATAAAACTGTGTCCCCCTGAGTCATTCAGCTGACCTCATGTTAGTCGTTCCAGCTACGCTATCTCCTGCTGTGGCCCTATGTGTGAGTGGAGCACAAGGCACCTTATGATTCAATAGAGCACATGCGTTGGATTTCATTCAACAGTATATAAACACAGTGATGCTCAGGCAGTGAATATAAATAAAAGCACCAACTGAAAAACGAACGAAAATGTTATTCTCTTATTGTTTGGAAGAGCACAGTGTGTGTCTACACGTGTGTGTGTTTCTGGATGTGTAATATAGAGACATGTTGGAAAATTAACTTAATTATTGCTTACTGTAAGTATTCAGCAGGGTACTTTATTGTGGATGTGGTTCCTCTGCTAAACAGCAGGTGGCAGTGAAATATTGTTTAACTTATGTATTTACACTAGCATACAATCTCAAATGAGTTCTTAGCGGTTAGAAGCAGTGTAAAATAAAAATGTGTATCTTACAGTATGTGTGTGCAGGTCCTCATTTAAGTTGATTTAATGTATTTGGGATGGCACGTTACTGCTGGCCACACACACACACAGGTATATACATGCGAGTCGATATAAATTCTGTAGTGTGATGGATCACAGCAGTCAAACAGTTAAATTCACATTTGCCATTATGTACAGATACATTTTGTACATGTATACCAACAGTTCACTATTTGCAATAATCCATTCATTAGGCTACACTTTGTAAATACCACACAACATTGTGCCATATCTACTGTATAACTAGATATGGCATGGATATGATTAACCAGGCAACTTGAAAAATGGGGGGCTCATCTCATCAAGAACAACAATTGGCTGCAACAAAACTCAATTGCAGACCTTATATAATAGACCACACTATCATGGACAAGGGTAGTGACAGTCTCCAGCCACTGGGTGGCAGAGCAAGGTAAACTTGATAGGGACTCCAGAGTTGATGAGAAGTGTGGAGCCTTGCTCTGTCCATTCATGTGAAAAGTTGTATTATGCTGATTAGAAGCAAAACGCTTATTCCCCTCACCTGTTATGCATGTTTACACTAAATATAGAAATACCCTGCTGAACACAGTTTTACAGTGATACTAGATCTTACATCTTCAATCAATTAAGCATCAATTCATTAATGTAATAATAAAGATAGATGACACACCAGAGCCACCAAGGCAGATTTTGGCACTAACTTTCTGAACAACAGCACAAAGTTCTTACATCCTCTCTCATGGAGTCTTATTGGCATAGGACAACATGTACATAACTTCAAATAAAGCTCAAGGCAGAAGAATAAACCAGTGTGAAGGGTGGATGAGATCAGACCAGAAAATGGAGAGAAAGGCAGAGAGTGATGATAAAGAACATTGTTTCCCGCTTCATTAATCTTGCCTCCAAGGGCCTCTGTTTTGTGTGTGTGTGTGTGTGTGTGACTGTTAGCGTAGACCAGAAACATATATAATGGGGGTTGCGTGGGCCTAAAGGATTGTATCCATGAGAGCAAGCGTCTTTATTTACCACTGTGAATATGTTTTCTATATACATGTGCTGCATGTCATTGTGTATGTACTGTATGTAGGCCTGTCTCCACACTGACTCCACAGCTCATTCAAGGCCACCAGGAGGTGTGGGGAGATCCAGATTGGCGACATACCCTGCTGGGTATCTCGATGGTCACGATCTCCTCTCAGCTGACAGCGCCAGCAAAGTCTGCATGTTAACGTGACAAAGTACTGTATAGCTGCTGGGGATATCAGCTTTATTTGGAAAATATTCATTTTGCATTGCTTGTGTTATTATAATTGCTGTTCCCAAACCCCACCATTAACTGATATTTGCCAGTATGATTGCCTATAAACTGACAGCACACCAATATGAATGAATGGTAGCAAACATAAAACATTGCAGTAAACATTGACAATGCTTTTCGGCTACAGTAAGGGGAAGTCTGTAATTTTTTTGGAATGTGCAGGCAGAGCTGTTAATGTCAAGTGATTGTATGAAGCTGTAATAAATATACCGAACATAATCTGATTAGTAATAAACGTCCGTCTAAAAACACTTAATATAACATAAAGACATAACAAATATATTGATTCAATCAACAGTGCAGGCATTAATAGCGATCAAATAACCAAGGGGAAGATTTGTCTTTACCAATATTGCATTTAATAAAATATGTGGAATAAGTGAAGCGAGTAGCAGTGTGTGTGTCTACATCATGTTTGTGTCTGATGAACATGGAGGGTGTTTGTTGAAGAGAAGCGGAAACATTTGTGCGTGACTCTGTAGGGACGTATACAGCTAGTGCTGTTGTAGCGTGTAACATCTGTTGGTTCAGACTAACAGAATACTAGGATATTTATAGAGTTTTTAAAAGTTGGCTGGGATGTGATACTGTAACAAATAGTATTACTCGTGTAGGTTTCATCTAATGTCTGGTTATAACCGTCATAGTGTTTACATAGTGTAGTTACAGGAAAATCACACATTTTCTTAATAATAAGGTAATGTCACTCAAGCAGATTTAATTATTGTTCCAGAGAAAGTAGTTAAAGGTTTTAGCTGATTTAGAAAAGACCATTGTTACTGATTTACTCTTCAAGTGTGTGGTATAGCTGTGAGAAATCTAAAGGTAGATATAAGGTTCCGATCACACAGAGTCTATGCTACTGCGTGACTGGCATGTATGCAATGTCATCTGGTTCAAAAACACGCAAAATCAACGTGTGTTGTAAAGGTGCTTTTATTGTCACATACACATGTAGTGAAATCGATGCTCTGCATTTAACCCGTCCCTCAAGGGAGCAGTGGGCAGCCGCTGTGCAGCGACTAGCTCCAGATTGGAGCCAGTGTCACTGGTGGGAGATTAAACCTAACATGTTTTATGCTAGTGGGGGAAACCGGAGCCGGATGTTGTCAACATGCATTATCCATGTTGCCTATGTGTTGTTTACGTGCTCTTTTCTGGCTCTGCGCTTCACGTATTTCTAGTGTTTTTTAGACGCGCATAAAAAATAAAATATTTTCAACTTTTCAGCACTAGGCACGGAGTCGCACTGTTCGTCAATATGACAGTTGGCACAGGCAGCCATTCTCTTCGGCACAAGCAGTCCATCGCTGTGTGAACGGGGGTTTATCAAAGCGCTTTTGAAGCGGCCGTGCCTTTAGCACTCTGTGTGATCGGGCCCTAATGGTGTCTTTATTTACCATCTTTCTAACAGGGATGTACGTGCGTTGTGAAAATTCAGTTAGGAAGACTACTGTACTTTCTTACACATGCTGGGTGTATTGCATTCCCTCACCCTTATTCAAGCTCAATCAACCAACGTTGCACACGTCACCAGGAACCAATCTCCTTATTGATCCTCTACTGTATCGTAAGCTACATTCTCTGTGTCACTCCAGAACCTACATTTTGCATTCCCTCTGCCACCACCAGTATCAAAGGACTCTGTTCAAGGATTCTGCTCTTCATTACTGCCAATGTTAAGTCTGGAGTCTGGAGAGGGGATCCATCTGGCCTTGTTTTTTATACTTCTATTTTACATTATTAACAGAGTCCTAATGCCAAAGCACTTTAGTAAAATAAATCTCAAATTCTTTAACAATTTAGATTAACTGTGTTGTGGTATATATTTCAAAGAACAGCCCAAAGCGGCTTCTTATCTCAGAAGGAAGTCAGAACAAGATAATAGATCTCTAAAACCCCTTAATTTCTCCAGCGGAGACATCTGCTCCTGTAATCAACCCAATATACAAACATACATAATTCAACCAGCCAGTCAGTTCTGTAACGAATGGGAATGGAAAAAATGTGAAAGAAAACAGAGAACTCAATAACAAATGCCAAAAAAAATGATAAAGTGTTGCATTTAGATATAATAGTCTTATTTACAGTAATTTGTTAGGCAACTTGTGTTTTGTGTGTAAAGACAGTAAGCTATCAGCAGGGAGGATAAATATATTGTAATTTGTCAACACAACATATTATGTTGTGTTATTAAGAAACACTACCAAGAAAAACATTAGCAGGCTAACGTGTATGAGCTACTGTATGAGGCTATAAGACACACATTAAAAAAAAGAAACAGGCAATTATGCACCATTACAGCCTGGCAAACAAACCCAAGCATCATACACAGCCATACACAAAGCTCTACAATACATCATACTCATACTGTACATACTCAAATTAAGAAACAACTTGGCAAATTAGCAGCCTCATCTGGTCATGAGGTTTATGTCCTTTAGAGTTGATGTAATGCTCAATATAATGCTTCAGCAGAATGTGTTGCTTTAGCTGCAGACATTACTTAAGGCTTAGTTTTGTAAGAGAACTGTCCCTTCACTGTGCTTGTGTTTTCCCCTAGGGCAGGCCTATTCAATTAGCGGCCCTTGGGCCAAATGTGGCCAACGCGGGGATTGCAACCTTGACCACTATACATATAGTTCAATATACTGTATAACCACTATACAAATGAGTTAGTATTAAATGTTCTACAGCCACATCATGATATAGCCTGCATGTAAATGTAATTTAGTAGTCCAGATCTTTGCGAACTGGACACATATGGGCGTGACTGCTATTTTATTGTGCAAATGCCCATATGCCAGAGAGACTTGGAATTAGCGGCATCCTATAATTCTATAGGAAACCTTTGCAATTGACTTGACATATTGAAAATTAACCAAGCTGCAGGGTGGATGCTCTCATTGTCTCGCTATCGTAGACGCTCACGTAAATAATTGCCAAAAATATGTGGCCCACCTATAGTTTTTGTTGTTAAAATCTGGCCCACTTGAATTTGTAATTAAATAACCCATAAAGTAAAAAAAATGCATAATCTTAAAGGAGTCATATGCATATTGTTTAAAGCCATGACATGCTTCATGTCTGCATTTTCACTGCATGATATAAGAATTTTCCCCAAATTCCCATTTGGAATTGAAAACCTTTGTCTTCACCAATCAAGAGGGGGCATTTCTGTGATGTGCAAACTAAATGTACATTATCATAATTTATGAGAGAAAAATGAGACAGCGAGAGAGAGAGAGAGAGAGAGAGAGAGAGATAGATAAAGAGGTAAAAGGGGCAGATGACGACAATTTCAGACAGATGGCTGCAGAGAGAGATAATAAGAGATGAGAGTGAGAGAAAGAAGAGAGAGAGAAGGGCCACTGCAGAGTGAAAAGCAGACATAGAAGTAGGGCAGGAGAGAGGGATGAATTATGCATGGGTGCGGTTACAGGCCACAAGGAAGACAATCTGGGCAGAGGGAGATGTAAAAGTGATACAAGCTCCACTTATCTCTACACTGACCTTCTTCCTGGCTAAAACATCCACACAGACGCCAACACTGGCAGCGGACAGAAGGCCTCTTAAGACCTCATTAACACATTTCAAACACATGCAATGCCGCATTTTGTTGGAACGTAAAGTGAGAGTGAACTTTATTAAAACACTTATAGTTTTTTAACCTCAATATTATTACAATATCAATATTGAAGCTAACCAAAAGCCTGTTCGCCAAGTCGGCATTCATAGAACGAGGACTGCAATTCACCCATCTGATCATACATACACAGAGAACGGTAGGCAAGCAAAATGGGAGGAGATGTGTATTTGATGTCATGCTGCATCGTGGTGAGGACCCAAACGCAAGACACGTAGATCGAGAACAAGGTTTATGAATTCAAAAAAGAAACGACACGAACACAGTGAACAACGCACATATTAACATGTACATTTACAATGACCGACAAAGACAAAAGACACACGAGGGTTTATATACAGGAAGACAAGACAGACCATTGGACAACAGCAACGAGGAACAGGTGCAGCACATCAGAAAGATTACTCAGACACCGGTGGAACTAACGAGGCTGGCCACACAGGGCAGGGAGTGAGAGGAACTCGGGCCTGACACAATGTAAACACAGAGCAAGACAGGACTAGAGCAGAATGGGGGTCATGAGACATTACACTAGAATAAGCCTACTAAACTATTCAGACTGTTATGTTCTATGTTGGATTTAATGTTCAAACTAAATCTACGCCCATGAGTGTTATCGTTCCAAATATTAATTAGCATTAACACCGTGTTTGTTTACCATGCTGAAAAAGGGGTGCCTGCGACTCTCTGGCTCCGCGGGGGCCGTGTCCGTGTTTGCTTTGTGTCCGTTTCACATATGATGTTCGGCGGGCTGAAGGAGTGTTACTGCTTTGTTAAAACAATGCACACGGGGTAGACGGTTCATTTTACGTCTCGTGTTTTTACAGACATGCAATGCTAGTCTACATAGCCCACTGTAGCATAGGCTTAAAGAGTTTGCTTTGTTTATATCCCCGCAGGCCCAGCGCATTCAATCGATCCGACAGTTAAGTATCAGCCTCTTCTGTCCATTAGCACTACGTCACATAAGTATAGGCTCTGCGAGACAACCTAATATAGCCTAGGCTACTGTATGTAACTTGGTTGCTCCCGAGTATGTTGTCACTTGTCATAATGGTAGGCTATGTTGATAGCTCATGGTTCATGTTGGACGTTGTCACGCATCCCAGCCTGCTGGAACTCATTTCCGGAAGACATCGGTGTCCGTCCGTGATGGCACAACCCCTTCCCCCACCCCGAGGTGACGTCTTTGTGCGTCCACTAGCACTCCCGGAACTTCGGGGAGAGTTGGGATGTCTGTCATGATTCTACACATAATTGAGCTGTCCTAAAACATGCAGAAGAAGTTAATAGCCTACTGCACAATCAATGAATCAGTACCGTAATGAAGACACACTGACTTTGTCCTCATAGGGACACTCCGTAAGTGCACGATTATTTATTGTTACAAAGAAACAATTTATAAAACATTAGATCGTTTTTAGAATGCAATAAAATCAGACTGTTTTTATAGGCCAACATGTTGCCTACATGCTGATAATAAAGCTTTTACTGCATTATGTCTGTAGCCTAATAATTTTCATGTTTACATAAGCTTCTAAATCTACCCAAGATATGTTTTGTTAAATGCAGAGCAAGACCTGTAACTTTATTTTAATACAGTTGGTATAATTTAATTCATGGGACATCATATATATATATATATATACACACACACATATGGCCATGATCACGGCAAAATAAACTGTAATTTGTGTGCCCACCACTGCGGGTCCATGCTTGCC
>JAODUE010021068.1:7953-23912 GCA_027564755.1 Amblyopsis hoosieri | reverse complement strand
TATATATATATATGTATATGTATGTATATATATATATGTATATGTATGTATATATATATATGTATATGTATGTATATGTATGTGTATGTGTATATGTATGTATATATATGTGTATATGTATGTATATGTATGTGTATATGTACGTATATGTATGTATATATATGTATATATTATAATAACAGGTAAAAAAAAAATTCCCTGACTTTTTTTTCTCCCTAAGGGGCTCCGTAGTCTTTAGATACTGTATGAGGCTGTGTGTGTGTGTTTTTTTTATTTATTTTTTATTTATGTGCATGGGGCATTTCTAATGCCATGTCATGTGAGGCGATCCCCTGTGCCATCTTAAGATAAAGAAGTGCGTTTGCTTTGTCAATCTGTGTTCATCAGGATCATATTAATGTTGAAATGGTGGTTTGTGGACATTATGCTGTATAAATACAGACACAAACACAACCGATTTGCAAGATGTCCGTGTCACATGGTAGCACACTGTGATATGTGACATGGATGTCATGTTCTGGCAGGTAAATGACTGGTATGACACCCAGCTTAGACAAACACTGTCCTGGAAAACTATCTCCAGAATAGATCTGGAACCCTGTAAAAGAACAATCATGTTTCTCTTATTTTAAACATAGATGAGGCCTCAAATACAGCACATTAAACAGACACATAAGTACTGAAACAAAGTCCTCTGTCCTCCAGGTGAACTACATATCCCATTTTTTTGCAGTGTCCAATGTACAATGTTGTGGTTCCTTTCTCTGTTACCGCCAGAAGACTGATGTAAAATAATAATGCTTGGTTATAGTTTTGTCTCTTCTATTATTTTTAAAACCCCCCACGTGTTTCTAATAAAAAAATAACAAATAATAGATACAGCGATGGTATAATCATCTTGCTAGCATAAGATAATCTAATTTTCAAAAGGCTTATAGTTTTGTTTTGCTTAGTTTATTTCTGTTTTGTTTCATATAATTTTTGTTCCGCGGGGCAAAGGATATTATTATATTATTATTGTGTACGGTAGTGTATGCCTATTGATGTATTGGCTTCAGCAGACACACATGCGAAATGCACATGCAGTGCATGTAATGTGTGCGCGTGTGTGTGTGTGTACATAATAAACAATACACACAGGTATATTGCTGACAGTGCTACTTCTTGCTGTATTTGCACTGGTGTGTACAAGCCACTGTTTCTGTTAGTTTTAACGTACAGTACATGCTGCTGAGTGAGTAACAGTTGACACACAAAGCAATGTTTTCACCATGACATTTACCAAGATGTTTGGTTCATATTCATAAAATAGTGTTTGTACCGGAAGGAACACTAATGTAACTAATTATGTTTATGCTTCTTTCAGTGATGTTTCTCTGTATTTCTACTCTTCATCTGGTTTTTCTGTCTGTCTCTGTTGCCATGGCACCTCACCTTTTTGTGTGTGTGTGTGTGTTTGTCAAAACAGACCCCATCACCAGAACCCAGCATGTCCCAGAAAGATGTCGACCCAGAGCCGCAGGATGAAGTGTTTGGTAAGACCCTCCTTAATATTTACAAGCTGTAACTTATGTGATATTGTCCTACGGTATAATACTGAATATTGATGCATGTATGGAAGCACAGCAGAACATTGGCTTCCTTTTTTATGGAGTCCTACAGATGACCTCTCGATACGATGTGACCGGTTTACGAAGAAGAACAACATCTCACAATGTGGTGAGGTGTTGTGAGATGTGTGGAAAATCACTAGGACGGTAAACTCTTCCGAAGTGTAGTCGAACAATTGTTGGTACAAAGCATCTCGGGAATCCAGAAACCTCTTTCGACCCACGCTGGAATGAGCAGGGATCGCTGACACGATGACATTTTTACAGCCTCTTTGCTCTCTCGACAAATAGATACTCTGTACCCACAGAATGTTTGCATCATGTATTTGACACTAGAGGAATAGCGACTAAAATACTATTTTGTAACACCGAATCTCTTGACAGGTGGGGTAGGGGTGGGGGGGAGATTCTTCTTTTCAAGTGGAGCTGTCTGAGGGCTGGCGGCAGATGCAAGTCCATCGTACACATTAGATTGGTGATTAATTGTAGAAGTTCACATTATAGCGGAAATGGAGACTTTAATTGCTGAGATTTAAACTTTATGTAGGGTCGTTTTTATAATGATTTAGGCAGTTACGGGTTAGCAGCATACATATGAGCGATAATTAAGTTCTGATTGAAGTTGGACTTGTTAGCTTAATGGCTCACTACATTTTCTCATTAATGATGAATCAAAAGTTGAATCAATGTCGTAAGCGTATTTAAAGGTTTTTACTTTTGGAGCCGTTTGTGCATTGGTATTTTACTTTTGTAACCTGTAGAACACTTCTTAAATAACTACATTTTAGGAACAAAGAGGGTAAATGTAAAAGGAACAAATTCAAATGCAATTTCAAATCCAATGTTTTGTGATGTGAAGGAAACATTAAAGGAAATGGTGTCGTTTTGATTGCCATGAGGATTTTGGATGAACTGAAAACAACTATTCGGGGTGTTGAGCAGAGATGAAGCTATTGGGTAACTAAAGTTATTGACATTGTGTCTATTTATCTCTTCACCTTATTTAGATTAGATAGTGTGTGCCATTGATACCAATGCAGACCTTATTATTCAGTCCTTCAGCTTGGCTGTAACTGATAACCCTCCATGTTAAAACATTGAGTGTTCCCTATTAGCTCCAACCAGCCAGGGGTCTCACAGTGGGTAGCACAGGGGTCACACAGGCGTACCTGAAGGCAGAACTTGACACTGTGATGAGTGTTAGCTCTCAGTTCATTTGGAAGCAAGCGTGGGAGTGTGTGTGTGGGGGGCACAGCTTGCTCAAACCAGTTCTGTGTTGCCGTGGGCGCCCGCCCGGGTGTGGGGTGCTCCTTTACAGGGGGTAAAAACATGACGCAGGTGCAGATCTATAGCGGCCAGCCAAGCGGGTGGGAGCGCACGACCTGACCTTTTGAAACGGCGCGGCCGAATTGTTAAGAGTGCCGCCAGGCTTCGTTGTGGTGTGTCGGTCCGACGCCCAGTGGCAGTGAGATAATTGATGCGTGGGGTTGCTTGGTGGCGGGCGCCGTTGACGCCGGAGGTGAACCGCCCATCCAAGGTGGCTTATGGCTCCGAGCGATCGTGCGTGAAGGCTTTCCTCAGTCCCGGCAGGATTATTCCACTGTACCCGCGGTGTAAAGAGATTGGTATTTAGATTGATTATCCCCGTGGGTAATGGGTGCCGGTGTGGGCGGGGCCAGTGAGCCTGAAGTGAGCACTCCGTCTACATTACAGGATGTTAGGCGAGCTAGCTGGAAATCTGTTCATGCTTTGGTGTGTGTGTGTGTTTCCTGGACACTCCAACGGTACAGTGCGTTGCAGAGTATGAAGGCGGTTTGTTTTCCCTACTTAACTCTTTAACCGCTTCCTTGCTCGGTCAGAGCGAGGTGCAAAGGACACATGTCTTATCAGCTTGTCCTCTGGAGAAATGCCACCGTCTGCTAGGTTGTACACACGCACACACGCACACACGCACACGCACACGCACACACGCACACGCGCACACGCGCACACGCACACACGCACACACGCACACACACACACACACACACGCTGCTCGGTGCAGCCTTAATCAGGTGCCGTTCTGTTTGTGGAGTGTGCGTGTGCGTTTGTGTGTATTTATGTGTGTGTGAGAGGGTTTCTGGTTGGCGTGTTAGCATGTTAGTGTTAACGCCCATTGCGTTGGATCGGTCATCGTGGGAACGCCGTGATGTCTTCCTGGCGCCTAGCGCCCTTCCCTGTTTGCTTCGGCTCCCGTCAGCCAGAGCCTCTTAAAAGCCCATTACGGGTCCATTACCTGGCTGTGTCCCAACACCCCCCCCCCATCCCCCTCAAGGATACGTGACTGACAGGCACACACTCCAGCAGGAAGCATAGAAGAACGTGGGTGGGATTTTAATTCTTTGTATATTTCTTTATTTGAGGACGTTGTGAGAAGCACAGGTGCACCTCAGTATTAATGTGGTATGTTTTATTCAAAGGGGGAGAGCACTTCACCACGTAGGCCGGTGGTGTCTTGGGTGCGTGCAGCGTAAGCCACGGGTCGTCCTTGCGTCGAGCCTGGCTTCCATGTTCCTCTCTGCCGCCTCAGGCCTCCTTTGTTCTCTGACTTGATTTGGCTGATTCACTGCAGCTGCTGGTCCTCCACTGTTAGGTGTGTTTGGTAGTACCTGCCCTCCCATACCACCCCTAGTGGTCTGGAGGTCCCATTACACCCTCGTAAGCCTGCCTCTTTTAGAGGAGACTCTGGGCAACACATGGGTGTATTATGAGAACTGGATGATAATAATGGTAATAATGGGTAATAATCACATGAACTAGCATGTGAGCCACCACATGAACTAGCATGTGAGCCAGCACATGAACTAGCATGTGAGCTAGCACATAAACTAGCAAGTGAGCCAGCACATGAACTAGCATGTGAACCAGCACATAAACTAGCATGTGAGCTAGCACATAAACTAGCATGTGAGCCAGCACATGAACTAGCATGTGAACCAGCACATGAACTAGCATGTGAGCTAGCACATGAACTAGCATGTGAACCAGCACATGAACTAGCATGTGAGCTAGCACATAAACTAGCATGTGAGCTAGCACATGAACTAGCATGTGAGCTAGCACATGAACTAGCATGTAAACCAGCACATGAACTAGCATGTAAACCAGCACATTAACTAGCATGTGAACCAGCATTTAAATAGCACATGAATTAACACATGACCTAGCATGTGAACCAGCACATGAACCAGCATGTGAACCGATGTGAACATTCTTGACTTGTCAGCTTGTACGTGCCTGTGTGCGTATGTGTGAATGAATGAAAGGTTAGAAAGGCTTGTTGTTAAAATTAAATTATTTGAATTGCAATTAATTATTTATTGCCCATCTGTACATTCTAAACATCTAGGATAATTTAGGTGTAGGCCTATTTTTTAATAGAACGCTGGGTCGTTCTGGTCTGCATGAAGGGTGAAAATGTGCGGCCCTCCTTCCAAAAATGTTATGCGGAAGTGCTGTGAATTGGAACCTCTCTGTTAAATGATATTCTCTCTGCCGGAAGTTCTCCCATAGAGATGCATTATGTTGCCCAATCTTTCTTTGTACTTTAACATCTTTGGTTCCACCTTTGCTCTCATAGTGTGTAGTTCTGCGGTGACCTGCATACGAGGGGTCATTAAATGAAATCATCTGTTCTGCCCTAGGATAGTGCTTGCTCACCGCAGCTTGAACCACCCCTGCTCCCCCTCCACCATACCCTCTCTCTAAGGAGTATTTCGAAGAATGTGATGGGGCCTTCTAAACGCGGTGATGTGTTGAAGATTGAAGTGCATTGCTTCAAACATCACTCTGTGTGAGAAGAGCTTTCATTTGCAGCAGCGGACCTAATCAACGTTTTGAAAATGATACGTCCTTATCAGCATTTCTGCCACAGCCGCTATCTGTTAGCAAGCATACGGCTGCATTTCCTGACCCTATAAAGTTCTGGTCTCAAAAGAGCAGAAATAATTGGTTCCTTTTCTGAATTCCTAAGAGAATGTGATGAAAAGAAATGTGGCAATATTGAAATGAAAAGATGACAAAGCAGTGATAAGGGAAGAACATTAGATGACAGGCAACTGCCTGTTTTTCCAGAACATTTTCAATGCCATATATCTGTTCCATTAGCCCTCAGCCACCTCCAGCCAAGGTCGAGGAACATTTATAGATGTCTAATTTATTTTAGGTTATTTTTTTAATTGCATTTTGGATCTACTGGCTAGTTTTAACAGCACTGTTTTCTGCTGATGGAATTAAAATTCATATTTTCTATACTTCAGAGAGGGAGAGAGAGAGACCAAACTTACAGGACCTTCTAAACGTCAGACTCTGTTGAGGAGTTACTGTTCTCCTGTAATGTACAGGGACTCTGGTTCCTAAGGCTGAAGGATCCATTCAGCTCTTCTGTGGATTAATAGTATTTATTCATTCATGTTACTTTCAAAACCCTGTGTGTATTACTTTATTGTTTCTTAAAACCTAGTGCAGAGGTCTTCAACAGGGGGTCCGGGACCCCTAGGGGGTCTTCAGAGGTACTGCAGGGGGTCCTCCATAATTTTTTATCCCAAATTTATTTTCGTCCAAAAATGTAAATGTCAGACTATACACATTAACATAAATACCTGTGCTATAAATCTGTCAATCATTTAAATGGATTAGTTAGTGGCCTACTTTTATACATAGCACTTTAGGCCGCCCTACACGTTACTGTTTTTATTGTTCTAAATATTTTACAGTGTGTGATAGGGGGTCTCTGTGCCGTGTTTCTATCAGCAAAAGGGTCTTTGGCCCGAAATACCGACCTAGTGGTTTGCCACTTGGTACTGGGGCTGGTTTATAGTCTACACAAGCTACGCGGCTGCACACGCACGTACGTGCTTAGCAAAACGTAACGCAACGCAACGTAACGCAACGCAACGCAACGCAAGCGTATCTGTCATGTCGTCTGAAAAGGCTCAGCGCACCGACACACGTTCTCTATGCAACAAATAACGCGTGTAGAACTTTTTGTTTGTGCCACCGTAGCTTGCGTAGCCCGTCAACCAGCCCTTACAGTAGAGAAGTAAGGCAGATCTTCCAGTGTTGTGCTGATGAAAGAGAACAAATTGTACAGTAGAGTATCGTAAACAGGGAAATACACTTTGGTGTGTGTGTGTGTGTGCTAGTCATTTGTGTCTGAGGCTGTGGAGAGGCTGGCACAGGCTGGTACGCTGGCACTGCCAACCCCCGAACAGCATACGCACGCGCACGCACGCACACGCACACGCACACACGCACACACGCACACACACAGCGGAGCAGAGAGAACGTCTTGCTGGAGGAATGCGTCTCCAGTTGTGGTATGGTATTGTTCAGAGAGCTCTCTTTCTCTCTCTATCTCTCTCTCTGATATTCAGATACTGCATCTCTAGTTGTGTGTGCAGTCATTCACTACCTGTAGCTAGCAAGGTAATCTTCCACATCTACCATGTGTGTGGTGGCGGGGGGGAAGTGCGTGCAACAGAGAGAGAAAGCTGAACGACGTGTCCGAATATCAGAGCAGATGCGCAGACATCAGACTCGGAGAAGGACAAGCTCGCTCGCTTGCTGGCTCTCTCTCTCTCTTTCTCTCCCTCTCTCTCTCTCTCTGTGATACACAGCAGAAGCAGCTCCCCTCGTGGGCTACTGGGAGGGCAAGGGTTTAATTCTGCTGGTCTCGTCGGGCTCTCGGGGCCGCCAGTCAGTTCCAATGCAGTTCACGAGGTTAGCCTCTCGACGGAATCCCTCCACCGACGCGCTCAGCGCAAGCACCCAGCTGGCATTCTGCTTTCCGTATGATCTAGCCACCTCCCCTTGTGTGTGTGTGTGTGCGTGCGTGTGTGCATGCGTGCGTGCGTGCATGTGTAGGAGTGTAGAAGAATAAGATAACTCGTTTGTCTCACCAAAAAATCTCTTGTCGAGCGCATTGTTGCATCAGAACATAACATTTTTTGTTATTTGATTTGATTAGCTTTGAAAGTTTTTAGCATTGATTAAGCCCTTAAAAACTAAACGTCATTCCTTCAAAATTTCATATATTTCACATATTTTTTATATATGTATATATATTTTTAATGCAATTATTTATTTTTTCATGAAAACAATCTCTTTCTAAAATGGTTTGGTTGTAACTTTACACCTATGCCTCATCTAGTATACGGTGATCTATGACTATGCTAATTTGGTCACGGAATTGTATAGAATGTAGCTCAGGGGCCAAATGTTTAGCTAGCCTCACTGGTGTACAGATTACTATTATATTGATACTATTGCTTTATAGCTTTTACTTGAATATTGTGGAGTGTGTCCTGTTAGAGCTAATGCTCACCAGCAGTTAAGGCGTTTGGGGCAACACAGGCATTGATGGCTGCAGTACACTGAAAAAAGTATATATACGTATATTATTATTTATATATTAGTTATGAGCTTGCTTATGCTTAAAACAAGGAAATGTAGCTGCCAAGTGAAATTCACTTGATAAGATTCTTAAACTACGTGCACATTTACTTAAAATAGGTCACTAGATAAGCCATGTATATTAGAAATAAGTCGAACTAGATTTTATAAACAAGATTATAACACAGAGTTAAATAATAGCTTTTGCAGTGTAAAAACTACAATTCTCATATTCATGTTATAATCAGTGACTCCCACTATTTTGCATGCAGCAGTAACATTTCCAAGGTATTCCTAGAAACACAGAACATTGGCCGCTAGCTTCCCAGGGAAGGGGCAGGCGGTCGGCTCGCCCCGATGTGACACGCGACTCTTCTGGGCTCTGAGGAGGGGAGCGCAAAGCAAGTATCTGCATCTGTGCTGTAGCTCTTGAGAAAGGTTAAACTATGGGTGATGTCACGCAGAGCAAACTAAGCTAGCTTTCTTTAAACAGCAAGAAGGTGTATCGGTGCAGTAGCGCAGCTAGCTGCATGGTTGCCCTCTCAGCTGCGTTCTGTAGATTACATGGGGGGTATTGACTTCTAGACTCTCATAACCTCAGCTATACTGTAGGCCTTTTATTTGTCTCCCACTGCCGTCCCTGGATGGTTTGGGGGGGTGAGATGACAGCACAGAGATGGAGCTCTCTGCCTGAGGGGGGGGCTGGATGTGGGAGGCCTGGTCAGAGGCCACATATCTGTGGGGGAACGCTTCCCTCCCTCCACAGCCGTGCTGTTGTGCTCCTAAGAGGCCACAGAGGGCCGACTGTCCTCCATGGAGGGGGGGAATGGGCCCACAGCTGCATTCCACCTCAGCACACTGGCACCTATTGGGCTCAACGCATTAGCACCCGTTGGCTCAACACATTAGCACCCGTTGGCTCAACACATTATCACCCATTGGGCTCAACGCATTAGCACCCGTTGGTTCAACGCATTAGCACGCGTTGGTTCAACGCATTAGCACGCGTTGGTTCAACGCATTAGCACCCGTTGGTTCAACGCATTAGCAACCGTTGGCTCAACACTAGCACCCATTGGCTCAACACACAGGGTGGCCTACAGCCTCCTGAAACATAATGATTTCGCGATATACAGTTTAACTTCGCTGTAACTATCAGTCTGGACTGTTTGAAGTTGTTGTGCTTCAGTTGAACCACCAGTGGTTCTGACCAATCGGCGTAATACTGGCAGATATTGGCGTATTTTAGGTGTGGCGTTAACCGATGTTGATAGGCAATCACGTAATCAAGTGTTTTTTGAAGTCAAGTCAGTTTGATTCATATAACCCTTAATAACATTAGTCTCAAAGGGCTGTACAGGACTAGGCTATTTTCTCTCAGCTCAATTTGATTCAGCTGAGGTTATAGTCCGGAAACCCTGATTGCATCAGTGTTTTCACAGCCACAATCATGGTGGGTTAGTGAGAGGACGTTGAAATCAATCGTGTTTCCAAATGGTGGTAGAGCTGGACGAGGCGTTCAAAACAGTTGTAGCAACAGCGAGTGGTTAAACTGCTGTAGCACTGCAGTAGTATAGTTTCAAAAGAGGCCTACGCCCAGTATGACACAATAACTGTCAACACTTCCCAATGGAGTATGTGACCTAGACCGTACCCCTTATTTACAAAGTGAATTTTAGCTCTGGTTACACCAGGCTAGTACTGGTCCAGATTTCACATGCAAACAAACAACACACCCTTAATGTGAACCTTAACCTGAAAGTGCCTGCCCCTTTCTAAACATCCAAACTTCTTCCCAGTACAGATGGTTGTGTGTAATCTGGCTAGTCAGGTCAGTGGGTAGGTGGGGGAAGGGGGGGTGCCGTATTCACCTTTACATTGTTGTATGTATACACATAATGATGCAAGCACCTTTAGCTCCATGGGCAGAGCTGGCACTCCATGGTCCAGCTGATGAAGTCATCTCATTTGACCCTATACCGGAGTGTTTGGCCCAGGCTGTGTGCCTCAGTGATGTGGCTGATGACGGGGAACATGCCGAGTACATCCACCCAGGCCGCCGACCGTATCGATTTACCCATCACGTATTCTCGGACTGGCTGCCTCGCAGCTCACACTTAACATGATGCCACCAGGGAGGCTGCACGGCGATTTATTGACATGAGATAAACAAGCTATTGACCACCAGCATTATCCATCTTTCAGACATGAAAATGGCTTAGTGTCGTGTGATGATGCAGGGGGCGTGACTGGATCTGCCAGAGGAAAGCTTGTCTTGTGTTTTGGAGGCGACCGTAGGCCATCGCTACCTGGCGTTCTTCTTAAAGGTGGAGTCAGCGATGCTGGGGGAAAAACATGGTTGATAACAAGAACTCTTCCTTGAAATGCCATAGGGTGCTTCCTCAGAAGCCACGCCCCCTACATTGGACACGCATTGCCAAGGCTACGATGGTGTTGTGTGGCGCGGTCACTTTGTTTGTGTTCCCATTTAAAGAGCCAAGGCCGGTGTAGAAACACCAGATTCTTTTCTGAGCGCGTGCACCTGAACCGGCAGCTAGCGGCCTGTGAGGAGATATTCGCCCGAATTTAACAAAAAGCGAATTCGCTGTCAATCGCTGACTCCGCGTTTGGAAATCACGAATAGCTGAAATATTTACGAAGGGCAAAAGGTACGGCGTGGTCCCCAGGCAGCCTCGTACATCCGTCTCCATGGTAATTGGCCCTTATTGTTGTTTACAACAAGGCGCGGCTGTTTTGGCCCCCGTGCTGCCGAGCGCCACGGCTCCTCAGCATACGATAGAGGATCTTTACGGTGTAATGAAGTCCTGCACAGGGAAACATTACGTGCTGCCTTTGATCTGCACACATTCTCATCGGCCTCCGGAGCCTCAGAGTCTCTCTACCGCGCTTTGAAGGTGGAGAGAGAGAGAGGGAGAGGGAAAGAGAGAGAGAGAGAGAGAGAGAGAGAGAGAACTGACGGGTCGCACTGACACCGCTGGAAAATATGAGCGAAAACCTCTTAAACGTCCTGAATAGACGAGCTTCACATTAGTCCGGGCAGCACAAACGATTTCCCTTAATGAAAAATCCAACTGCAAATTACCAGGGCGTGGAAATGTGTAACTTGTTCAGCGTGTGTGTGTGCGCACGCGGGTGGATATGTGACTGACAGCTGCAGTTGGTTAATAAACTAGTAATGGCGTGGTGTGTATGTAGGCTGTGAAATTGAGTGCACCTGCAGATTGGGGCTGAACCTGATTAGAGGAGGTAGCACAGTGATAACCCAGGCCTGCAAAGCTGTCCGTTGCCTAGCAACCTCACACAGCCATTTAACCTAAACAGCCCCTGAGTTTGAGGGATGTTTTTTGAAAGAGTTGCACTACAAATACTATTCATCAATCCATGCAGCGAAAAATATATATACATTTCCTGTGCTGCAAATTAATATGAATAATCTCATTAGCAACTTTGATATGCATGGTTTATAATGGATTGTTCATGCTCATTTCACAGCCCTGTAGACTTATAATATTTTTTTAAACAAATAGCAAGGCCTTTGCTAAAATGATGACTAATGTGTAATTGTAATGAGACTACTGTGTAGTGTTCTCTAGAGTAAATATGATGAAGTGGAATAAATAGCTCATAGTGTATCATTCAATTTGCATTCCAAACTTTTTTGAGTGACACCAAACATTCTAAAAAAAAATTCAGTTTACCTTTCCAGACAGCAAAGTGCTTACTGACAGAGCATTCGCTTTGCACTGTAAAATAAGGAGGAGAGCATCTGAATGACAAACTTCAAAACCTCTGACAATTATCACATGCTCAGCAGTTTTCCACCTGACATTGGAGAAGTGAAGTGGGAATTTTGCTTTGAGTTACTGTCTAAACAATGAACTGCAACTGTCGGCATAAGTATTGTAAACAGCCAACTGTCCTCAATAACTTTTTAATTAGCCGGATTTACGTATTCATATGGGAGTTGTGCAACTGTATCTCAATCTGTGTGTGCTTAATCAGATTTGTAAATGTGCAAAATAATCTGTAAATGCGTACTGAGATTTGTGAAGGTGTACAGCAGTCTGCAAATGTGTAATAAGATTTGTAACTGCATACATACCGGTATATGTAAATGCGTAGGCAAATATGTAAATGTGTACATATAGCTGTAAATGTCTAGACATATCTGTAAATGCATACAGTACATGCTTATTAATCGGTGTAAGTGTTTATACAAGTTACTTTTGAATGCGTACAACTATTAACTGACTATGCACACACGGATTGAGATACAGATGCACAACTCACGCATTTGTAAATAGTTTTGCTACAATAATGGCCCCATACTTGCATCCCATATAAAGAGTGCTATATTGCGTGGGCATTGTATAATGCACGTGTAATTTTTGTACGTATAACAGGTGATCAACTAATAATTATTGCGTAAATGACAACCGGTGCAAACACCATGGAGGCGGCAGTATTTAGATAATTTTGCGTGTTTTATTGGTTTCCTGCCGTGGAGAGTCAGAATCATGCGGCGCGCACTGGGTACCTGTTCCAAACGTGGTTCCACTTCCAACAGGGTGAGTGCGTAACTGTGTTTATTATTACCATAACTACACTCCATCCATGCGCGTTGAAAAGTGTGTTCAGCTGTTCAAATCTGGTCTCGGAGCTGAACACAAACACACTCCCATATTAGCTACCTCGTCATTACAGCTAGCTAAAGATAACACGCAAAACTGGTGGGGAAAAATGCCGGCAAACTATACATGCTCGTATGGTTAGAGGTTGTTGTGCGATGACGCCGCCAGCCAGCTTTAAAATTGTGCTGCGTGTTTGTGCAATTACGGTAAAGACCTGTGCTTACCGTACTCTCAAGTGAAGCTACATTGTATGCCGTCACAATATTACGATCTCTGTAGTACAGCAAAATTATACGTTGTTTCATATGGCTAATAATCTAAATGGGGAGTTAGCCTAACTTTTCAATATATATTCCATTCAAAATTAGGTTTGCTCAAATTTCTATATTCTAGCCTAGTTATGCTGGTTGTCCTTCTCTACCTTGAATACCTCCACATTAAATATGGAGACATTTTACATGAATGGGGAAAAAGTGTGGAAAAAATACAATATACCTATATGACCATGTCACAATTGAGCAAATCTACTAGAGCAGATATTTTATAATGGGTCAAACCTGATAATGTAGGCCTAATATTATCTCCTTTGTCAAAATCCAAGCCATTCAGACAATACTTTAGAGATTAACATACAATGAAAACAAAATACTAAATGTGAATAATTGCATAACGGTTATGCTTGGTTTGAATTTCGACTTTGCTCCCATATTTTTGGCTGTACTCTCAATTTTTTTTGTCTGCGCTCCTAAATGTTTTAACTTAGGAGCATGTGGGCTCCTTGAGAATAAAGTCAGTGTAGCCCTGCCAGCTGTATTCAAGGTGAACAGAATAGAAACTACGTGCGTGATGACTTGCACTACAGCCAGTGCAAAGCAGTATGGGCTGTTTTCAGGTGCCAAATAATGTTACACAGTCTGTAATGTCTTCTGTGAAACGTCTAATTCATGGGACCACAGTGCTTAGTCACACGCACACCAGAATGTTACTGACGCTTGCTAAAAGGTGAACATTCATATGTATGTTTTAGATTTAGATTGGCAAATGCATTTTTCAGAAGTTTTTATTTACTCCGTTGTGGGTGTTCTTAGCAGATATTCTGAAGCTTTTATTGTTCATATCGATATCGGAATTATACCGTATCGACCGAAATTATGAAATATATTGTGAAAATGTTGGCCATATCGTCCAGCCCTAGCTGGAATTAGAGGTGTTGGTGTAAGAGACAAATAAACACATTGGTGAGCTACAGCAGAGATGTGAATAACAAGAAAAAACACCATAAGGGAGAGTGTCAATGAGAAAATAAATGCATTAGGTAAAACACAAAGGATCTCAGAATAAATTGAAATATGGCAAGAGTTAACCCTTTGTGAGACCCTATAGGCTATATGAATGTGTATAAGGTTGTTTTTTTCTTGTTTAAGTTAGGCTTTAGTTTATTCAAAACTATTCAACTTCAGTCCCCAATAACAACACATACCTACGCCCCCCACCCATAGACCCACACACACGTTTTCCCGATGTTATACGGCCTATTGTATACTGTAAATGCTGGGAAGCAGATATTTAAAGTATTTTTATGCAGGTGTAGATTATTCTAAGGAAAACAAAGTATCTCAGTCCCAACCAGAGCCTACTTGGCGGTTTGCACCTTCCTTTCAAACAAGTTAAATATAGATGCTGTCGCAATCACCTGAAATAGCATATAGACTGGATAGATCACATTGCGTGTTGTAAATGAATGTATTTGCATGTTCCCCATCTATTATTTTTCACATTAACATTGAAACGCTCCAAATTGCATATGCATTAAGGCAAACGTAGCAAATGAACAGTACGTGCTATCTTTGCACTTTTGGAAGACACAATCCTCTGTGCACAGTTAGTAGTAGTATTAGGCCAGCTTACATGTTATTTGCAAGTGCTATCAAGTTTGCACACATTTTTACTCACGCAAACCTTTAGTAAATCTGGGCCTATAGTTATTCCTTTCTCTTGTTTATATTTAATTTATTTTATATAAGTACAGTTTTGATTCACACAATGAGTTCTCCATTCAGGACAAATCCAAGAGTTTTTCAGCATCACATTTACAGAAGTGAGACTTGCATATGAGATTTGATCTGTTCCGGGCTGAGAGCTTTTATCTAGGAGAAAAAGAAGAAATATTTGATATAATGCTGGCTGCCAGTGATATGTGCATGATAAATATTTTGTGGTTCCTACTCTCCAGGGAAATTATGTGACACATTTTCAGATATCAGTTCAATATTTTTTTTTGTTGTTGAAAGGAAATGGCATGTTGAATGTCAAGAAAACAGAACCCTTAAAAACGTCTAACACACACATGCACACACACACACACACACACACACACAACCTGGTTATGTTTTACCCTATATTATTCAGAATATTGAAATTGATGTCACATTTCAATATATCTAAAGTTATTTTTGCAATGTTTTATTTAGCGTTCTAGAGCTTTATTTCGTCACGTGCCGCCTTGCATGTTGCCTGCAGAGGAACATTTGCTGAACTGGACCGAACCGCTCTGCCCCAGATCAGATCAGCTTTCACAGTGCGTCCGCTTGAGGATCCATACTTATAGGAGTTATTTTAGTGACACGGGGGCCGATTGTTCCCCAGAGAAAGCTATGCAGCGGAGACAAAAGGATCGCTGTTGGGGAGCGGGGCGCGCCGCTGGCATGCCCCGTCACCGGCACAGTGCGGGGATTGTTGCTAGCCCGGGGCTGGAATGCACTGGGTGCCTTACGCTGTGGGAGCCGGCTAGCATCGCGGCCGTTAGCTGCCCGGAGGGAGGGGGGGGGAGGGGGGGGAGAGAGACAGGCCTCGCCATCACTCACAGTGACGTGCGGGGACAATGGAGCTCTATGACAGCAGTCAACACAGCCACTAGGCTGTTGTAGTGTTAGAAGTCGACCGCTCACCGCTGTGAAGCCGGTGACTCTCGTAATGTAAATGTATATTTGGATTATGTCATCGGTAGAGTATCATACATGTAGCCATGAATATAGTCACAAACGAACAAAGAACAGTCATTGTTTAAAACACAGAACTGCTATTCTTTACAATAGAAAGAATAGCAGTTAGCTTAGAGAAACAGCTGCTTTAGCCTACTGTATTTGTTGCCTTTTGCAGAACAGCCGCTATACTGTAGCTTTTCTGCAAAGGTAGATTAGCTTCTAGTGCAAAACATGCAGGGCTGAGGCTCTCCAGGACCAGGGTTGGCCACCCCTGTTCTAGT
>JAODUE010021057.1:0-23913 GCA_027564755.1 Amblyopsis hoosieri | reverse complement strand
GGCTGTTAGATTACATTGCTAGGCGAGAGGCTTGGCTATCCAGACGTGTATAGTAATACTGTTAGACATTTATATATTAAAAAAAATTCTCTTTCGAATAGGGTAGTGGGGGGTGCGCCCCCGCGCGCGGGGGCAGTCGTTAACAACAGGTTTAACACTTTAAAACGAACAATATCCATTACTTTAGCAGGGCTAGTAGCTAGCTGGCTGGACATTTCAAAACTTGTCTAACTTCCATCACTTCATTAAAAGAAGAGAAGTCAGGGGTCAGGTCCAACCTGGAACAGTGAGTAGTGATGTTGTCAGGTGTGTCATGTGCTCCAGGACGCTGTCTGCCAGAGATGCCAGTGATGTCTCAAACTCCTCCTGCTTCACACGCACACACTTCTGCACATGCACGCACGCACGCGCACACACACACGCACACACACGCACACACACACGCATACACACGCTCACACACACACACACACACACACACGCACAGCTTGTGTGGGCGATTTCACATTACGTTGATGACAGATGTTTATTCGTGTTCTGCTGCTACCACAAAGACTCTGTACAACATTTTCTAAAATTCGTAATCGTAGTCGCAGCCTCTCCCGCTCATTAGCACTACATCACATAGGCAACTCTGTGCTGAACGTCTGATGCACATAGCCTCTTAAGCTCGACACGGGACTCTCTGACTTTCGGGAAGTAATACTGTCGAAACCATTGAATGTTTGCAGCTAACCCATTTTAATCAGTAACCATAACCTACAATTGTAAAGGTTTATAAGACCTGTGAACAGCCAGACTCCTATTGTTTAGTTTTCCTCATTGCAAGTTCAACATCCGACTTGGTCATTGAGTTACGTATTTGGTCGTCCTGCATGTCAATCAAAACACCTCACTTGTAAAGTAGGCAGGAACTGACGCAGTTAGCCAGCGCTGTGTCCCAGACTTTCCGTGAGGAAAGGCTGGCTCTGTGAGATGGTAAGGCAATCTAAACAGTGCTAAAATGATCTACTTGTAATAATGTATGTTATTTGATATAATAAAATCTAATTTACTAATCTAATGTAAATATTTTCAGTTTTGTATTAGCCAACACTGAAATTGTCCCACTTATAAAACAGGAATTCCTTCTAAAGGCGTCAAAAAGCTTTTACTACTAGGCTACTTGAAGCATCTGCTAATAACACAATGTTGTGTATAACGTTCAATGGGAATATTCCTTAACTAAATACAACCTAGAAGAAAACAT
The DNA here is from genome assembly GCA_027564755.1 of Amblyopsis hoosieri. Lineage (NCBI taxonomy): Eukaryota > Metazoa > Chordata > Actinopteri > Percopsiformes > Amblyopsidae > Amblyopsis > Amblyopsis hoosieri. The sequence goes on along the minus strand of JAODUE010021057.1, from coordinate 22,664 downwards.
GGGATCCGAAAATCACAGCACAAACGGAACCATTGTGAACCGTCATCCCCATCTCCTAGCAACAGCTTTATATGACCCCTTGCCAGCACCTACCTTCAGTTCCAGCTGTGTCCTGCTGATGGCAGCGAGGAGCTCCTCCTGACGTGCCTCCTCTCTGCTCCTCAGGGCTGCCACCTCCTCCTCAAAGTTAGGGAGACGCAGGCTCTCTCCCAAACTGCTGATATGGGCTTTCTAAATGCATGCAGCACACACACACACACACACACACACACACACAATACTGACATAAACAGGCCAGTTCTTTTATAGTGGATTTTGGAATATTCTGTATTTTGATTTATTGTAATGTACTTTAATGTGACAAGAAAATTGAGCCAAGAATACTTTTTTTCTGTTATATGTAGGTATAGAAAACATTTGAAATGATACAAAAATGAAATACGTGTGTGAAATCACCATATTCTACTCATGCTACAAGAGCTCTGCTGGAAAGGGGCTGGGGCATTTTGACACGTGTGGTGCTGGTGGAAGGGTGCATTGTGGCCAGGACACCCCCAATAGCCACCACGGTAGCTATATTTCTACTGATCTGAGTGCAGCGAATCACAGGCCCGCGTATTAGTTTCTACTAGAGCAGGAGGACGTGCGATACCAGTAAATTCAGACCTGGTGACAGATCAGTTATTACTGTAATAGAGAGCTGCAGGGCGGTTGTCCACCTTTTGGAAATGTGACGTAGACTATTATGTTTAATTCACCATTTAGTTGTACTTAGAATGACAATATAAGTGAGAAATCCACTGAGGCTTCATAACATTTCTAAGCGTTGACAGACTAACTCAACAAATTCAACTTCCAAGTTTCCTATCCTTAAAATATCTTTCTGAGCACATAAGTGCAACGATTGGTCCAGTATTGTTCGACCCAGACCTTACTGTATATACAGCATAATGTTATTTCCCGTCATCTGCAGTGTACAGTACCTTCATCTCTTCACTGGCTCTCAATGTTTCTGCCAACTGTGTGTTGATTCTGCCTATTTCATCCAACAGCTCCACCTCCCCTGTGTTCCTGTGGTTAGCTAGTACAACCCCCGGTAACCTAGGCAACGCCTGGTCGAACACAGACAGCAACGCCAACAACTCTGGAACCATCGTACACACGCACACACACAAGCTATTTACATTATCAACCTTCCTGTAACTGCAACTGCAAGTGTGTTTGTGTGTGTGTACCCTGCACACTGCTGGTGTTGAACTGCAGGGCCTGTTTCTGGTATCCCAGCAGCCTCTGGGTCATGCTCTCAGCCCACTGGTCCATACTCTTTGGCAGGATGAACAGTTCCACACTTTGAAACATCTTGCTATAGAAGTCCTGCGAAAGAGACAGACACTAGTGTGTTTGAAACGTGACGACAATTAGGTATTAGCTGAACCTAGTTACAGTTGACCCTGGTTCACCCTGGTTGACCCTCGTTGACCCTGGTTGGCCGTTGTCTGCTTAGTTAGTTAGTCTTAGCTGGTCATAGTTACCATGCCAGCTTGTATGAGAACATCATTGGTCTTCCAGAGCAGTCTGTGAACTATGGACATAAAGGACCTGACACACGACACACACACAGAGTACAATATGTCAACATATGTTACACTATAAATGATAAAACTTATTAAATATAATAATAGACTCACTTTTTGTCTACAGGCAGATTTTCTCCAAACACCTGAAAATCCTTCCTACTGTGCTTTCTTGCACTGTACACACACACACACACACACACACACACACACAAACAGAAACATGAACAGTGAAACAACGCCCCATGATTTCTTGGAATAAATAAACCTGACGTCAAACAAGATCTTTTTACATTTGAAAAAGGGCTTCAATCTAAAGTACTCTGGTTATGATAACATTCAAGCAGCAGAAACTATTTGTTTTACATCACCAGCTCTTGAACAGCTATTCTATAGCAAGCATGACATCTTTGCTAAAGAAAATAACAAGTGTTTCAACAACACTTTCCTGCAGGTTTACGTGTTTAGCGACACATTTACAATGGGATGCATTTATCTTGGAATTAGGATCCATTGACTCTGAATTACCGTACTGAGTTCCGACTTTGAAAGCAATACTAGTACTATAGAGGTTTGTGTGTGTGTGTGTATGTGTGTACCTGGGATGGACGGAGGTGGCATTCTGACCTGGACATGGAATAATCAGGTTCAGTATTTCAGTCAGTCAATTACAACATACTTATTACATACTAGTTCTTATTCAGTTAGCACTAATAATAATTTACCTAACTACTTTATTGGTCAGTTGGTGCTCTCTGATAGCATACAGCTGCTAGTTAGTATATGGGGTACATTAATTAGCATTCAGGGTACTAGCTTGTTCATACTCCATGTTGAGGAGAAGTCACTCCTCCATATCCACAATCAGTTTACAATTTCCCTTTAACAAGAACCAAGTACTCCAATCCATCACCAGATTAGAAAAGAATGCTTTTTCAGTACAAAAAATGTGCTTATGATTACTATTACATTTGAAAAGATAGTTTAATACTGCAAAATGACACACGCAGTATCAGTAGAACTAGTCCGACAACCATTCACTCAGTTAACCGTCATTACCTGGACGAATTGCTGTTAGGCTACATTCCTTCTGTTCTACGTCATCCTGGACCATGGTAAACCTAACATGGGAGCACACAGGGTCATCTCTTTCCACCACAACGTTACAAGGAAAACACTGGGTGATGGAGGAGACTGCTGTAAAGTAGCTGCAGTGGCTATTTACTTGTTGAGGGATTGGATCACACCCACGATGACATCATCACAGTCCATGTCCATTCCTAACTGCTGCCCTGGGGCTTTGGGCAGCGCAGGTGCGGTTGGAGCAGGTGAATTGGGTTTGAGGCAATTGGTCAGAGAGAAATGTTCCTGCACGGGACGCTGCGGGTCTAAAAGAGCCCTGGAGTCCTACACACGCACACACACACACAGGCAAACATCATACTGGTCAAGCATTGTGATAAGCTAACATGCTTCTGCCAACCAATCGCTCAGGAACAAAAAGTAGATCAGGAAGTGAAACAGGCCCAAGTACCAGAAAGCATTCCAGGTAGCAAAGGCGTGACATGAGCTCTTCACCAAGAGAGGACAGCAGAGAGAAGACATCTTCTGGAGAGACCTGCAACAACATACAGTCCAACAGAAACACTGTAGTACTAGTAGTGATAGACACATGTTGTTGAAAATAAATAATACTGTAACGGCATTACATTGATGGTAGAGCAAGCTGTTCCACGATATTATGTAGCATGCAAGCATATGCATTAAGAAAACATCCAGGTAAATAAATAAATGCCTGCCCAGATCTCCACACTGCAGTGCAGTACTGTATACTGTAGAAATACTGTGGTAGTAGTACCTTTTTGGTCTCAAACAATGTCTTCAGGTCCTCTACTCTGTTGGCAAGGGCCTTCTGCTGTTGATGACTACAAGCTGCCTACACACACACGCACGCACACACACACGCGCACACGTACGCACGCACACACACATGCACACACACTAATAGTTAAAAAGCAGTTTGACAGCATATGGGTTTGTACACCACAGGAAGTCAGACAAGCATGTGTTGAGAGAGACAGTAGAAATAAGGGTCAAACAGACAGACACAGACAGACAGACAGGTACTCAGAGACACAGATAAACAATCAGACCTGGGTTTTGAGGTGGACCTGCATTTTCGTCAGAATGCTCCTGACTTTGTCCAGGAAGCTCAACTCTACAGAGACCAGAGAAAATGTCTCCTGCTGACTCCTCTTCATCTCTTTTACCTGAAGAGGAGGAGGAGATGTTTTCACCGTATCCCTGCATTCCCGTTTAATCAGAAACCCAGAAACACTGTCGACATAAGGAATGCGCATCACCGCAGGGTTCTGAGAGCACCATAGGGTTTTGTTGCTATGGGGAGGTGTTGTCGTCGACTTGTTGCCAACGAGAAATAATTTCTTCATTCGGGAATGGAGCTAAGAGAGGATTATGTTACTGCTGCTATTGCAGCATCTGTGAAACATTGATGATATCAGCACAGCAAGTCTTCCCTTTGGAACAGACCGATTTGGCTGACCGGTTCCATTAGGCATGTGTAATCTGGTTTATTATGCCCTTGTTAAACTCTGCCATATGTTCTATTCTCCATTCAAAACAGTTTGGGACTCGATCACAGAACATACAGCATCCAGGTGGGTAGTTCAGTTGATGCCAAAAGGGGCCTGTGTTTGGAAATGATCCCCACGTGGCTATGCTTTTTTCTAAGTGGCCTAATCATCTGCCTTCCTACCAAAATCACGTTGTTCTGATTTGTGTTTGTGTTGAAGGTGGCCTAATTATCTGCCTGCGTACAAAGTGCATAACGTTGTTCTATGTTCTGATGTGTTGAACGTGGCCCAATGCTTCAAAATAACCTTGTTTGGTAGACAACGGTTTTGAATAGAGTGTTACAGATGTGCAGAGAGGAATACATCGTAGTGTTTGTGAGACTAGAAAAGAAATAATGTATAAAACATTGTGTACTGACAATCCAGACCCTTTAAAGACCATGTAGGTTGTGTGTAGTGGACCTGTGGTCCAGACAGGACCTGCTCAAAGATGGTGACCTGCAGGGAGTCTACATCGCTCTGAATGGAGCACTCTTCCCGGTCCAGACACATCTTCTCCTCTCCCATCCTCCTAGAAAACTCCTCTGCCTCATCCCTGCTGAAATCTCCCCCTTCACTAAATAACCTAAACAAACATTATAATGGTACATTAACGTAGTTTCAGTCACATAATCGGAAATGGTGTTACAGTATATCTCATAACATCACCGGTTATTTCATCGTTAGTGGCATCACTCCACTGACCACCATAAAAGCAGGACCCAGGTAACAGCAACAGCTGCTCGAGCCTACTGTACTGTGTGTGTGTGTGTGTGTGTGTGTGTGTGTGTACGATATTGCAGCTGTTACAATCCTGCTGTATGTTTCATTACTATTATTTATAGATTATGTACTTTGTAAAACTGTTGTTTACAGTAAAAGCAATAGAATGTTGTCTATGGAATGCAGTTTGTGCCTTATTTTTTAAACCAAGTAATGGACATTGGATGCTTTTAGACTAGAGTCACAAATCCACAAATCACCCAACAAAAGAAGTGGTTAAAATACGGAATAAACCACCACAATAATGTTATTTGACCATAAAAGACTCCCTCGTATTCTAATTCTTCAGATTATTTCATCATATATTACTATGACTGGCGCTAATACCTGAAGGAGCGTAGTAGGGAGGTGATCTTGCCATGCAGCCAGTGCATTCTCTGGATGACAGACTTCTTGTAGTGTCTGAGGGAGGCATGGACCTCATTCTGAAAAGCGTCATAACTCTCCTGTAGAGAGGCAAATGAAGACTCCAGACTGCAGACAAAGAAAAATGGAGATAGGTGTTGTTGGCCAATTTCCAGTACTCCCTGTCAAACCATGTCTGCTTTTGTACAAAGAAGATGCTCTTATTGCTTCCTTTGTGTAATGATTGGTGCAAGTAATTGATATGGTTCCTAATGTAAATGATATCATGTTTTAGAGGTGAGAGGTGAGGAGTTCATTAGTTATAGTGTGGAAAATTTGGCTAGTTAACCAGAGAGGAGGTGAATAGTTACAGTTGAAAGGAGAAAGTGACTAGTTAATGAGAGGTGATTAGTTAAAGCAGGAGGGTTACTAGTTAACTAGAGAGCAGGTAATCAGTCACAGTGGGGAAAAGATCACTTGTAACTAGAAAGGAAATTATTATTGAAGTACTGTGTATATATATACGGCATACACTGTACATTAATTACATATACTTAATATTTGGTTCTTTTTGAGGAGATATGATTCGTTACAGCAGGGTGGATGAGGCAAGCTGCAGTTTCTTGGAGGAGGAGGAGAAGTCCTGACTCTTGGCATTGAGTCGCTCCTGGAAGTGCAGGAAGTCCTGTCTGATGCAGGACAACTCCTTGTGTAGCACGTCACACACCTCCGTAAGACACTGTCTGTGGCGCTGTAGTTCAGCTACGCAAAGCACATGTCTCTTAACATACGGCATGGCATTACTCTGTGTGTGTGTGTGTGTGTGTGTGTGTGTGTGTACCAGCTCGGGTGTTGTGGATGTCAGTAAGGCGTTGTGTCCGAGGATTGTGGAGAAACAGGAAGTGCTGGTGCTGAGAGCGAAAAGCTTCCTTCCTGTCTGCTACCATAGCATCCGTATCACCCAAGACATCATGGACGTGCTGCTCAGCATGGTCCAACAACGACAACATCATCCTGCATGACACGCACACACACACACACGCACACACACACACACACACACACACACATACACACACAGGTGTGACGTGTAATCGTGCAGGATGTTGGTTAATCCACTTTGTATTTCATTTGATTCATTATTTAGTCTTTAGAGGGAAAACAAACTAGTAGGGTAGCATTAGCTACGATAGACAACGTTCCACCATGAATGTAACCATGCAATAACACCTAGACAGAAAGCATTCAAAATATATTGTCTACACTGTTACAACTGTGTGCGTGTGTGTGTCTGTGTGTGTAGGTATACATCATTTATACAACAGTTAGTTCCGACCAAGTGATTTGATTGGACGAGAGGCATTCCATGAGCGCCAATGTTTCAGTCTAACACACTGGGCCTTTTAACTATGCATGTATCAGTCCATGTATCACTCCACCGCACTCCCTCTCGTGTGTTATTGCTTAAATATACAGTATGCGTGTACCTGGTCAAAGTGCTTGTAAGTAGCTCTGAGGGGAACAGAGCATGCTCAGTATCCTCCTTCAGGTCTTCAAAAGGGGCGGGGCCAGTGATGGAAAATGCAGGGCCAGTGTAAACCACGCCTCTTTGGGTGGTGTAATTAGCGGACGAGCCAGCCTCACACAGTTCAGCTAGGGTCGACTCCACCTATCACGCACACGCAAACACACGCACACACGCATACATGCACATGCGCACGTACAGCAAAATGTCAAGCCTTTCTGGCAGGACTCTTTCTGTGATGACATCACATTGTGCTGATCCCACCTCAGTGAATGACATCGGAGTTGACTTCATCTCCTGTGAGCTCATTGGCGGGTGATCTGCACCTTCCCTGACATCTGGACACACAACATACAGAACATAGTCAGACAGGTACACACACAGACAAACAGACAGACAAACAAACAGACAGGTATTGTAGACAGACCCTGGCAGATAGATGGATAGGTCTTTTGGATTTCTTCTGGACTCTGTGAAGGAACAAGACAATCACATCTTCTGCCACGTGTATTAACATGTATAGTGGTATAGACTAGGCTCCGATAGAAATGCATTATGTTGCTCTATTATAGAGCAACATAATGCATTTCTATGGGAGCAAAAATGGAACAGTTCCGGTCTTAAGTGGGTGTGATGCCTTACATTTAGCTGAGGACGCTAAGCATACATAGTACATAAGACATCTAAATCTACCATGCATGGCCTAAAACAAAGTCAATTAACCCCAAAACAGTTTGCTGAGGAAATACTGGCCTCACACTGACCATAGATACTGGAGAATTAATGTAATATACTCTATAAACCTATTAACCTCCCCAGAAAAAAGAATGGGTGATGTTTATGTGAGATCTGAAGACCTCCTCACTGACTTGCATGTAAGGCTCGTTTGTTCTAGTTTGCGCTGGTTTGTTCTAGTCTGCATGGAGGGGAATAAGCCTCCACCCCCATCCCCAAAAGTCAAACGCTGAAGTGCCATACGTATAACCCTCTGGCTTCGCTGTATTCTCTATGTTTGTGCGGCTGTATTTACCAGCATATAGGCGTGGTCGAAATTGAAACAGTGGCTGAGGGCAAAGCTGTAGGCATTCAGTTCCACTACAACACCAGCTGGGAACTTGTCCACCAGCTGACACACATCGGTATACCAGTCTCCGTAGCTGCTCACACACACACACACACACACACACACACGCACACACACACACACACACACACATAATTGAGACATTAGAATTGGATCAAAGCATCTAGATCGTGTTATATGTTATGTGTTATATCGCCGTCACATCAGCATTTATGACAGGAAAAGCTGCCTCCCAATGACTTTGTGAGTTAGGTTATAAGTGTCTGTTGTATATCATGCTATGCAGCAATACACACTCCTTTTCTAAAGTGAGACTGATGGTTTGTCAGTTGTGAGGCTGGAGAAGACCGTACCACTTTGTGAGGAGTTGCAGGTGTTTCTGCGCCTTCTCCAGGGAGGTCTTAAGCACCTTCTCATTGCTAGCCTGGCGCAAGAGGTCCAACAGGACATCTAGCTCTGCCTCTTTTTTCTGACATCAAAAAATGGAGGCATCGTGAATAGTCAATGGTTAGTCTCGCAGAGCCAGCTTTTATTAGCATAAAATATGGGACAGTGCTGGCTACCGGCGTCAATTCCCGCCTGCATGACAAGCGAGGTATAATGATTGACATGCACGACGACCAACTACGTAACTCAATGACCAAGTCGGACGTGAAACTTACAATGATGAATTTGTTAGAAAACTAAATGCATGAAATAAATAGAATTTTTTTTATGTGATAAATAAAGTACTGAACTTGCGCCGTACCAGAAATAACAAATACTTGTGAGTGGCAATGTGGCAAAAAAACAGCTAATAGAAATCAATAATATCACTTCCCGAAAGTCCGAGAGTCTTGTGTCAAACTTAACTCGGGCCTTTCAAAAAGGAAAACATTCATAGCAAGGTTCCAACAGCATCTCTGAGTTTATTATGCTAATCGCATGTAGCCTCACGATACTATCCTAATCTTGTGAGCTCAAATTTGACTTCACCACGAGTATGTCTAGAACCCCTCCATTCAAAAGAGCTTGTCAAAGACGATGCTAATACATTTAAATCAAACTTCCTTACACATCACGTCACCTTAGGAAAAACGTCAGATGACAACTGATTACCTGACAAATCCACGGTCGTATTTGCATTAAGGGTTTCAAGATCCACTGTGGAACTCACAGTGAAATTGAAATTGGAGCTTGCCAGATCAGGATGGTCTCACGAAGCTAACTCACTCAGCTATGTTGGATATATTGGATTGTGATGAGATCCATTTTAATTCATAATTACATTAATTACCACGCATGTCTAAATTAATAACTTATTTTTGTTTTGACAAAGTGTATTAGCTTACAGTTAGCTTGCAATAGCTGACTGTACCTTTAAGTCTAACTATTATCTTAGGAACTACGACCACCTCTCGGTCCTAGAAAGATGCGGAATGCGTCTGACCTGCAGCTGCTTCTCCAAGAGGCGCCCATGGCGCTGTAGTTCCTTCTCCAGATGCCGCTCTCTGGTTGTCATGGTGCTCATGTGCTTCTCCCATAGCAACGCCACCCCATGTACTAACGAGCACACACACTTGGTGAGGTCATCTGACTGGTCAGAAAGACAATCAAATGCTCCCTGGAGAGACAGACAGACAGACAGACAGACAGACAGACAGATAGACAGCATGAGTGAGTGACTAGGCTGAGATGTAACAGACAGGCAGACAGATAGGCAGACAGTCAGACAGGCAGACAGGCAGGCAGGCAGGCAGGCAGGCAGACAGGCAGGCAGGCAGATAGGCAGACAGACAGACAGACAGGCAGGCAGGCAGGCAGGCAGGCAGGCAGGCAGGCAGGCAGGCAGACAGATAGGCAGACAGACAGACAGACAGGCAGCATGAGTGAGACAGGAGGGCGGGGCTTGTCAGACTAACCTGCAAGGCAGCAAATCGGTGCTTACTCCGTCTCTGACGTTGTCCAATCAAAGACTGGAGCTGGCACGTGACTCTATGCACCTCCTGCTCACTCACGTCCTCTGCACGAAGCTCCTCCTGCAGGACGCACACACACACACACACACACACATACACACACACACACTCTGCCTACTACATGCATTACACCTTTTTAGTACTGTAAGTACAGCGCATTATTCACACACACAGCCATGTGTGTGTGTGTGTGTGTGTGCGTGCGTGTGCATACCTGGCAGTGTTGGGTTTCCTTCAGACAGTTCTGCCAGGTCAGCTCACACCTGACACCAACCTGCTGCAAGTAGTTACTATGGAGACAGTCTACAGGTGCACGCACGTGCACACACACACACACACGCACACACACACGCACCCACACACACACACACACACACACACAGACACACACATAAAGCCACTGTAGGAACTTGGGAGACGTTTTGGTGGGTGGGGGCACTTTTTGACGGTTTTGAAGGACCCAGCCCTGTGTGTGTGTGTGTGTGTGTGTGTGCGCGTGTGTGCGTGTGTGCGTATGTGTGTTTATGTTTATGTTATATTTATCTAAACTCATCTCACCAATGTTATGTTTGACAGCTGTCAGCTGTTTGGACCAATCAGCTGCCAGGTCCATGGAGCAGGTGGGCGGGACCAGTGAGCTATAACACAATCTTGTCAGTCACCTCAGTTAAGTACAGTGAGGTACAGTATAATGAAGGCTGTTGGGTTGAATGCTGCTTGCCAACACTGCACTGATGCTCGAGCATTATTAACTAACTTAAGATTGCATTAGTCAACGATGTGACACCTGGACCTTGTTCTGAGACTGCCAGAGACAATACATGTAGCATTGAAACCCACTATGTCATTGTGGGCCACTGAAAGCTCATAATCAATAACAGTTAATGACAGAAGTGATGATCAGTGGGTCTAGTTGAAGAATCTATTAGGTTAACAAAGGTTTAACTGGTTATTTATCAGCATGTTAGTTAACTGTCGTTACATTGTATTAGAGGCAATACATATAGTACCAGAGCTTTAGGATAATATTATATCTTTCTTCAGAGAGCTTCTGCTGGGATCTTCTCAGCTCTAGCTCCTCCTGTTGGTCATTATCAGAACTATACACCAGATCGCTGTAACACAGTAGTGCATTTGTCAGATACAGTATAGACACTGTACACGTTACAAAGCGCTATGATATAGTGCACATATTATGCCGGGTGCCCACCAAATGCGTCAAATATTTTGCATGCGTTATTTTTCTGCAAGCACAGTCCATATTTTTCTGCATCCAACGGAAATATACAACGCAAGGAAAACTGGTCGAGTGTGGGCGGGTTGCGGGCGGCCATAGGTTGCGGCCAGGTAGCCTCTATGCCAGAGTACAATTAGCAATAGAAATAACTAGGCTACTTGGCTCATTGTGTAACATGGACGTTGTTTATGTAAATAACAGATTTTATGTTTTATATGCCTTTAACAAGACTACTACAACCACACTCTTGAACCAGTAAACTAGTAATTATCCATGGTTTTCAGATGGCGAAAATATATATCTTTTTAAATACTTTATCTTTATAAATAGACAGACAATATTTGAATAATTAAGAAAAAAAATGTTTGTATGCTTTTAACACTTTAGAAAACAATATTGGCAGGGCTAACAGCTAGCTAGCTGGCTGGCCATTTCAAAACTTTTCAAACTTCCGGTTGAAGAGTTGAAAATATTGAATGCATGCGGCATTCGAAACGCAACGCAGACCCGATGAATAGATTCGGACTGCCCTATTAACAATGAATGACTTCCGGCATAATGCAACGCATTGGACGCATTTGGTGGGCATCCGGAGTTAGGGTGTGACGAGCACTGATTGTACTTCTACAGCTATATTATAAATACTATCATATCTCACTGGAGAGTGAATCTAATCTTGTTTCAATGTGGAGGTGATGTGCTGCTAGTTATTTACCGGACCCTTGTAAACAACTGGTCAACTCGGTTCGACTTTGAGGCCTGGATCTGCTCCTCTAATTGGAGGCGGTGGAGAGACTCCTTCTTCACGTTCTCCTCCAGGAGGTGCAAACGGAGAGTAGCTATACTACGGCGGTTTGATATCAGCTCCTGGTTAATATTCTGAGAGACAGGTTAGACAGATGGAAAGGTAAAACAGGTTGAGAGACAGACAGGTTAAAAGATAATTAACTAGTTGAGTACATGTCTCATATATGCCTTAATGCAAATGTAATTACTTCAAGAATCTAGGTAGCAAATACCATCAGCTAACATGAGTTAATAATAATGTTCATAATATGTAGTGTAATAATATAGGAGAAATTGTGCATTGTTCCCAAAAATCTTGAAAAACAACATTCACAAAAATTGCGACAGTATATTTGTTGGCCGATACATACACACTATCCCTAACATTATGCATTACAGTTTACGTTTCTTAAATTTAAGAAAGGTTAAAAGATGGTCACCATGGCAATACTGTTTATCAGTCTGTAGACATCAGGTGGGTTCAAGAAGCCTATGATCTCCAGGGCAAGACAGCACTTCCTCAACAACACACCCACCTAAACAACAACAAACCTTTACTACTTGTGTATACTGTAGATGCCTATAGTAAAAAAAATGTATAAATACATGTCAAGTTAATAGAATATCAGTAGTATTGCAAAGTGTTTGATTTTTGCCGACTGCTACTGCAAGCCAAATTCCTTGTATGTGCAAATATACAGGGTGAAATAGATCTGATTCTCATCAAATGTTGGTACTAGTACCTCGCTACTGCGTTGGCTCTCATACTTCAACAGTAGGAAGTCCAGTTTTTCAATTCTACTCCATGCCTGACCCTCTTCTTTCACTTTTTTCTGCTCAAACACACATGGATAGATCACACACATGGATAGATCACAGCAAATTTCTGGGTTAACATCTCTGTAGACAGGCAGAAAGATCAACTGAGACCTGTAGTGCTTTGTGCTTGCTCTGGTCCTGGATCTCTTCAGAGGACAGCAGTTGTCTACAGGCCTGACAGATCTTACTCTCATAGTACTGACACACACACACACACACACGCACACACACATTTAACCTTCAAGCCATAACCTTCAAGTGCATGATTTGGTTGCAGGTATTGTGGGATAATGAACAATACAGACTAACATTGGTGGTGTCAAACACCAAAAGAACAGTTAAAATGCAAATGTTACATCCAATTGTGTTTAGGTTATCGATAGCACATGTATACTGTATATATTCAACAATGTACTTTATATTCAAAAGCAACCAAACCCAATGGTTTAATTTTCCCTGCCACCACAACATTTTGATGAGAAAATATTTAATTAAATAAAATGCAACTTGATGCACTTTAGACCAGAATTCATCTTTTTGTACCATTACAACACCAAACTCACCTAAATATTATCTGAAGTAATGTTTTACATTGCTCAAAAATAGAGCAATACAGTACAAGACAATTAATTATACTGTATTTGAAAAAAGAATACAATTTAAACCAAAGGCCCTCCTGAAGTCATCATCCTGTGTGCGTGTGTGTGTGTGTGTGTGTGTGTGTGTGTGTGTGTGCGCGCACTGTGTGTACTGTGCAGTACCTGGCTGATGGACACCAGCTGTGCATTCAGCCCCTCCAGTGCATCTCTGTGTTTTGACTCCTGTCTCTCTCTCTTCTGTTTCTCTCGCCTGACACGGTCACCGCTAAGCCTTTCAATCACTGTGAAGGGGAAAGAGACAATATTGAGCTACCGATATGATGTGTCTGGTGAGTCGGTCTATTAATCTACAGGTAACTATGGTAACTGGTCGTGGTTTGGTTGTTAAACAGGATGCAGGTGATAAAAAACAAAAACACATGTTTGTAACAAACCAATAGTATCAGGAAGTACCCGGACGTTGTCAGCTTCCATCCAACGCTCTGTCCTGTTGAGGCAGACACACAGGTCCTTTAATGTAATAGCACATTTGTGATACACAAAGGGTACTCTGGTTGAGCTTTCGTCATTTGTAATGTCCCTCAGTGGTCCATCTTTGGCCTCTAGCATTCATAATCTATACTGTAGAACTGTAAAAAGATATGGTGTCCGTACCTCTCTTCACCTGGGTCAGACTGTATAGTCTCCACCCGCATACAAATGCTTTTACTCAGTTGCTGTGTCACCAACATGTATATATTGTAAAACAGAGTGACTGCTTCAACTTCATAGTGGAGTGTATCTTTGAAACAACATGATATTGTGCATGATTCTCTTTCCCAGCCCCTCCAAAACATCAACTAGCGTGACATGCATTACCAGTGGATGCCTGGGACCACATGGAGCAGTTGACAGACATCACGTCAATACCTACTTGTGTGTCTGGAGGAGTGTGTTGCGTCCAGCACTGAGAGACAGGCGTCGGTCAAGTCCCTGATGAGACACTGTAGGCTGCAATTGGTCAGTGGAACCGTCACAACAACAAAAACAACACAACAAAACCCATTACTGGATATATTAACAGTAAGGTTAAATATAAGTAAATAAATACAGTTAATTCGCATAAATTACATATTTCTTCTTAAAAACTAGAACAGAATTATGGCACATACATCAGAAAAACAAGCTGAACAGTAGGACTACTTGCCATAAATCTAAACCATAGAACAAAACTGTATGAGAATGCTCTCCAAACAGATCAGACATTTGTGCAATTTATATTATGCTAAACAAACAAATTGCTGTTGTGTTTATACAACATAGCCTATATAGTACATATTATTTCCCGTCTGGATTATAAATGGAAATATATCTTAAATACAATTCAACAATTTGATCAAACTGAGAAGCTTTGTACCGTACAGTAGACAGTATAGTAGTATACAGTAGTACTGTGATCACTTTTTATCAGAAAGTAATTTTTGGGCACTACACCTGTCCCGTAGGCCTACCGTAGTGGTACCGTACGGTAAGTACCGTACATTACCGTACCTGAGCGTCTAGCCTCCTACTCTTCATGCTCATACTGTAGGCTACCGTACGATAGCACTGTAGTTTAGCTTAGCTCCACTGTCTTCCTGACCTTCCGGAAAATAAATAATTAAATAAATAACGGAATATCTAACACCAATAAAAGCACAACACTGCTGTGTTGCGTGTTGTCATTGCAGGAGTGAAATCTACTCTTTTTGTTGCTGCCGAAGTTTCAGTTTGGCAGTGGACAAGTAGCGCTTCTTCGTCATGACAACAATTTAAAGGGCCCGTACAGTAGCCAAAACATGCAGCAGCAGTTCAATAGAATGGATAACTGTATAATAGCAGCCTTTGGCATTCATAATAAAACCCTGAAAATTCTGAAAGCCGTAGGCTAGGTATAGTTATTTGGGCCATATAGCTCTAGGAAGGATGGATAATATATCTTATTGATCACTGTAGTTGCAGCTTAGGACAGTGCTTGTCAATATTCAAATATATAGAATATATTTGAGCCTATAGAAGTTGAATACAAATAAATATGTGTAAAAAAAATTGGGTTACTGTATGCCTATAGAAGTATCAGTGTGGGGGAAAGGTGTATGCTGCTGGCAAGATCATCCACAGGAAAATATTATGATGTATGAACTCACCACATAGCCAGTTTTCACCAACAGTGTTACATGGCTTCTGGCTACAATCACCCTGCCTCTCCTCCATCATGACATATCTACAGCTTACAGTAGTAACACATGAGAATACAAGGCTACTGTAAAGACAGGTAAATTAGCAAGTTTATGGGTCACTAACATTTTGTGGGGACTCAAGTCAGCAGAATGGGTTAATGTAATGGATAGGGATAACATGCTGAAGATCACAGGACTAACCTTGTGGGGAATTTGAAATATGTGAGCTTCATTTCATATTCATAGAGGAAAGCTACCCGGTCAGTAACATTCTAATGTCAGGATCATTTTGCAATGCTATATGATGTACATATTTATTATGAACAGGCTGAAAACCAGAGGAATAACCTGTTGTGGGATTCAGGATAGTATAATTAATTTGAGAGATGTGAGCTTTCTTTCATCTTGAACACTTACAGTAACATTACCAGCTATCAGGATGGGTTCACAATATTGCAATGACACATGGACACATATAGGAATAACTAAAAATCACAGATGAAAGTTCAAACGCTAATCAGCAGAACAAATTTGAGGTGTGTGAGGAAACCTGTTTGATGCATTTTCAGATTGAACATGCTCCCGGTTAGAAGCAAGCTACAACCTGATAGGTTATGAGGTTTGTCACGTATTAACAAAATAGTGTGTGAAGGTTTAAAACAGCACTGCATATGGGCTGAGAAAAACAAAATCTTTGATTTAAATAACTTCAATCACAGACCTTTCACTTGAAACGGAGACAATATTCATCCTTTATTTGAATGCACTTTCACATTTGAAAATGGTACATGATGTTACAGGATCTGATGTAGCCTACAACATTGCACAATAAAAATATTATGTTAAACAGTACAAACAGGTATTTTAATATTTAAGTAACCTGCTTTGTTTATCAATTAATACAATGAACTATTTCAGACACAAATCAAATGTATCCTGTGTAGAGCCTGCCTGTGAATACACATTGGGACACATCAAGTCACGCCAATCTCCAAAGTTTATAAATAACCCTTGAAAAGGGTAAATAACCATGGGGTGTAAATAAGAAGCTTCCACGAGCACAAATATCTACAGTAGTTAATGCTTGTGAAAGCGTAAATAAATTAGTTGAACCAATGTTTTTACATCAACACAATTTAACTTCTTGGAATAAAATATCTACATTACCTACTGCACATTAGCAAATTAAATATGTACAAATCTACATAACTGAATTCCTCAATAGGCACTTAAAATTCAAAAGAGTTCAGTCAGCCCTAGAAGGTTTATGATGATGTAATGAAACATTTTACAATACAAATACAGTTCCTTGGTTACAAACAAATACGTGTGTGACCAATTTAAGACTATGTCCAATTTAGGATTTAAAGATAAAAAAACTAAAATGTACATAAATAACTAGAATGTCAAGTTTTCAAATCAACAGTGGCCCCCCACAGGCTAGCAGTCATCAGAAGTAATGGGTAGAGTGGAATCACCTGCTTTACATTACAAAATAAATTCTGTACTAGCATGGACACATCTGAGAGCACAAGAAGATTAATAATTTTTGATGAAGTGCTTTTTGGAAAGAGGCTTTTAGCATTGCCCCCTCTCAACAGTAAGCACGATGCAAACTGCTTGCTGGTTAGTAAGCACAGAGTAATCGTCTTTGTATTGAACATTATGGCCTAACATAAATATATTATTCTTCATAAACAAGCATGTTAGAAACTCACACCAAGTGACACTGCAACACAAATAGATCATTTCCCTTTTAATAAATAAATTAATTGAGAGGTTTCAAATGGCAACTGAATATTACGTTTGATTCTGTTTGCCTCTAGCTACCGTGTTAATTGCCATCAAAACCTATCCCTTGACCCTTGACCCGCCTCTTCCAACATGTTCTACCATTGAGCTTTCAGTAGGCGGCAACGAGACAGGACATACAGCTGTGACCAACCACATGTAAAAGCAGTGAATTTATTCAGAAGGCAAACACAATAAGTACCCACCACCACCACTGTAACACAAACCAGGTCCAATTACAGCAGACCTCATCACCTCTATGAAAAAGAAAATGCCTTTAAAATGACTTACAGAGAGCATACAAATAGTATACATGAATGCATCTATGCATCACATTCACATTTAAGATTAAGTTAAAATTAATCTTACTGTCTGGTAACTAGCGTTTGTCTATATTTAAAATATGGGATCAAATCTGCCTGCTGGGGACGAGTCTAATGAACAGCTAAAGGTGTTAATTTGCTTTTGACTGGAGACCCCAGCTCATGCAGTTGCATTGGCCTAGCTTCAAGTTGACTAGCAGTTTAAATGGTTATAGTTCAAACCGGTGCAGGTAAACCGGCTGCTATAGTTATCATGACTTGAGGTTTAAAAGGGCAGCCGTGCCGGCCTTACAGTCGGTGTCTGCGGGGGTCATAGTGAGGCGGGGAGGGGGGTGGGGGCAGGGTAACCGTGGTCGGGGGCTCTGTCGGGGCGTCCATGGGAAGAACCAGGCGTGTGCCTCTGATTACCAGTTCGTGCTCCCCGAGAGTGAGCTCCCTTTCCAGGGCGTGGTCGGAGGTGCCTCCCCTCGCGGCGCCTGTGGAGGGTCGCTTGCGGCTGACGGTGCAGGAGCCAGATACGTCTGTAGTGACGGTGACGTCAGGATACATGGAGCTGGCGTTGGTGTCGCCCAGGCCCAGGTCAGAGTCATCGTCATGGAGTCGACCTTCATTCTAGATTAAGTAAGGGAGGATGCAAAGAAGAAATATAAAGTCATATAAAATCAGGGCACAAAGCCCTCTACAGCTTGAAGACAGGCGGTTATGTGCATTTTGATGTCACTCAGCCAATCCAAAAAACTAAATGCAACTGCAGTAACCTGTTCAACCTGTAAACGTATGAAGTGAAAATCTAGTATTATACACAATATATTGTATTAAAAAAATAAACACATCCCATCATTCTGTTTGATTACGAATACAGGGTGCACAATAATGACAAAGCACATATGCTCACAGTGTGTGTGTTCAAAATGATGCCTTCAAAAGCACCGTGTGTGTCTTGTGTTTGTTTATATACCTCGTAGGCCTGTGGGCTGGTCAGGCATCGGGCGAGTGGGCCACAACAAGCAGGCAGCGTTGCAGTAAGTGGAGGTCCACTGTGGGTCAGGAGAGGCTTCACATAGCTGGTCTTCTGTCAAGGACACTGACTTTCTATACTACGGGTGCATATTCAATAAACACTCCGGTCAAAGACGTCTATATGCAAACTATGAACATTAAATAGCCAGGCAAGGGGATGTTAAGTAAATTAGTTATTATAGAAAACATTATTTTTACCATATACTTTTCTTAGAGAAGAAAAATGCTCTCTGGTGTTCACAGTGGTGGTGTTACATGTATTTGGAGCACATTCAGAATTCTGACAAAGACTCAGTGCTATAACATGTAGCTCAAAATTGCTGATAATCAGTCACGGTATAGAAGTCACCGTATCAGACGAAAGGATACTTGTGGTCAAAGTTGTACCAGATTCTGAAAGGCCATGCGCTCTCATGTTTTGTGTTCCTTCTCTGTAATCCATCTATCATTGTAACCTGTTAATGATACAGAAGAGACACACTGTAAAGTATTTCAAAGTTGGATTTAGTCCTTCTAGTTGGTTACAGCAACTAAAACTTTGTGCTGGTTGGTTGGTTTGTTGTTCGTTTTGGATATATTTGCAGTAAACATAAGATTCTGTGGAGGTCAGTATGCAAAGTTAATGCGCTGATAGCGGTGCAACATAAAGCATAACATTTAAACATTTCACTACAACTAATTTATTCATCAGCGGAGTCCAATCAATATGTATTTCTTTGGTTACAGAAATATACTATATAGTTAGATATAGATAGAATTAATTATGAATGCCAGATACGTACAGTGTTCTCCTGATCAGAATCCACACCCACCCTGAACACAAAAAAATGAAGGTAGAATCGTCAATGCAAAATCTTAACTTCATACACTCGATAATAATAATAATGTAGCTATTGACAACCACACACACTTACGGTATGCTCATGAAGGAAAGCATGGGGGTTGTCCCTCCACCACAGATCCAGACAGTGAAGAAGACAATGAGGAGGGTGGTTGAAAACATCATCTGGCGAGCGTACGTTGCCGTGTCCCGGATAGACAGGGCAAACGTCATTGCCCCACGAAGACCTGCGGCCAGTAAGTAAAAGTTAAGCTACTAGTCACACACAGACTGTAGGCGACACAGTCAACCGTGTGCAGGAAAGTATGTTGTAGAAGTTCTAGTTTTTAATTTTGTTCTAAGATAATCATGTCCACATAGCACTGTTCGCACGTGAACATGCAATTACAGGCTTTCAGTCTAAACGCTGAATACAGAGTTTTTAAACATCATGCATATGGGTGGGACTGATTATTTGAGTGACCACAAACTATCAGTAAATACATTGTTTAATAAACTCGTTAAGAGTATTTTGGTGAAAGAGAAAGTCAAGGTAAGCCACAATGCAGTATGTTACCGGCAAACATCATGACATGCTGTAAGTTGGACCCGATCTTGTGATTGCGACCCAAGTTGAGCAGAAAGGACAGAGGATAAATGTTTGCCGCCCTGCCAAGGAAAATTGCCACCTTAAAGATATTAACGTCAAGGAAATGTTTCTGAACAATGCGGGTCTTCTTAGCTGGAGAGTGGTGGTCAAGCAGTATATGGCAGAGATGTGAATACATGCTTTCAAATTGCTCTTGTGGTTTGACTTCTTTGTCAATGGAGGAATGTGCTTCTGGTCAATCCCTTCAGCTGCAAATGTGTTTCCACAATGTGACCATCTTAAAAAAAATAATATATATATATAACATTTCTAAGTGCAGTCTGTGGCCTACAGGAGCACCTCTTCATTCAGAAGCACTTCTCTCCATAGACAAAGACAAGTCATACCACAAGGTAAACATGACTTGGCATCTTTTCTAAATTAAACCCACCAACCACTGGTTTTTAAAAAGATACAAAGGCCCCGATGATGAACAATGGGTTGAAAACGTGGGACTGGAAAGAGAAGAGGGTCAGACCCATGTAGGAGAAGATGAAGTTCTCCGCCAGGAAGTTCAGCAGCTCAAACAACTAAAATCAAACAAACAGTAACAAGACTTACAGAGAACAATGTAAAACGTTCTTGAAAATAGTGGTTCTGTACGCCCAAATGTACTATGTGTTACGCGAGTGAGAGTCAGAGTGAGCGGTAGACCGACCTGTTTTGTCCTGTCCTGGGAATCAGGAGAAAGGTTGTTGTAAGTGTAGTGTGCTTGAGTAATTCCACAGAATAACACTGCCACCACACCTGAGATACAAATAACAGCAAAGTTATTTACTGATTTAGTTATTACTGAAGCACACTTTATAATTTGAATTTTAGCCTAAGGCCAAACATTTGGCTTTGGCAGTGTATCCTGGCCTATTTGTGGTCTTTAAAGTCAGATCAGCTTCTCTTCCTATAATAATGTCCACTGACCCCAGCACTGCCATACATGGTATGGGAATAATGTAGGTACATGGGAAAAAATATGCACATAAAGATACATTTGTGAGTGTCATATTATTACAAACTGCTGTTACCTTTATGCCAAAGGTTCAATTGTTGGTATTGTACACATTCTAGCATAAACATAACACAGCTCAAGCTGGGAACCGCATGTGTGCGGTGCGTGTGTGCGGTGCGTGTGCGCATGCGTGCGTACCAGTAAATCCGCAAGCCTCAGCCAGCAGAAAGGTGCTCCAAGACATGAGGAAGAACAGAGCTGTCTCCAGCAAGGGAAAGTCCCTCAACTTGGTGAACTTGGTCAAGTGACAGGAAGGTCAAGGAGAAGAAAACATGTAACGTAGAGACACACCCACAACAGAGTTTTGCAGCTATTTATCGAACAGAAAATGGCTATGAGGATATATCAAAATATTTCTAAACCCTAAACGTTATTGCCTGTTAACACAAACCTTCAGAATTCATGCAGCATACAGTTCGCTATTAAAGTGGTTAAATATAACTTTCTGACACATCATAATAGGCGCACCAGCATCTCAGTCCAAAACAAATGCCACATACACACACGACGTGGGTTGCCTGATGCTTGCATTTGGACCAGTGAGCTTTTCCCTTGATTTTAATGTCCTCTTCATTTACAATATTCCACTAAAATTATATTGTCAATGTACACCGCCTGTCCAAAAAAGAAACACTTAATATTTCGTTATACCTCCTTTTTATTACAGCACGTATGTAAAATGAACAGACGTTTAATCAATAATCACAGAAGTGATCTGCGACAACAGCATCTAATAGAATGAAGGTTCAATAGGTTCAAAATTAACCAAAATGTTTGCACCCATTAGTACCAATGGATCATGTCCAGACCATAATCACAAAGTGAGATGTGGGTCTAGTTACGCCAGGCTAAGGTTTCCCACCAGGAAAAAGTTAAATCGGCTCCTATTACAATGTGGGCCGCTGAAACTCATTATTTCCCGGTATAATTAAGTCTCCCAATATGACCCTGTGTGCAGATACTCAAAGGATATGAAAGCCGTCATGACACCAGTGGCCACTCCGAGGGCAAAAGAGCCACTGAAGACCCCAAGGAAGACCCCAAAGCACTTCAACAAGGCAGTGCCCTCAAAACTGTGACTGTTGTCCCCAGTGGGCTGGTAGGCCACGATGGAGCTGGAGGAACAGACAGGAAGACAGGGACAAACCAAACGGTACAATGGACAGAGACAAGTACAATATGGACAATTAGAAAGCTTCTGAGTGGGCAAACTGTCATCAGGATGACTTAATAAACACATGCATTGAAGTGCATTGACATGCAGTCAGGCAATGAGGCACCTATTCATATTTGCAACAACTCAACTCCAATCCTTAGCTTTTACAGATGGGTGAATGTGAAGGGTGATTATGCATAGATGTGCCATATTTACTGGTATCATTCAAATCTTGCTTAAAAAAAAAAAAAAAAAAAAAAAAAAAGTTGATCCCAAAAAATCACCCGGATTTGGTTTTTCCAGTAACACAAAGGAGACAAGGATGGTTATAAAATGGATATATGTTGGATGCCCACAC
>JAODUE010021049.1:0-23914 GCA_027564755.1 Amblyopsis hoosieri | reverse complement strand
TGTGTTGGAGCAGGGAGACATCTAAAACATGCAGGGCTGCGGCTCTCCAGGACCAGGGTTCCCTACCCCTGGTATAGGATGATGAGTTAGCCGAATGCATCATGTGCTACTGGAAGGGGACATGTGGCATTCTGACCAATAAATGGCTAATAGGAACTTCTAGCATACAGTAGATTGCACTTTATTGGGAAAAACAAAATAAATACAATTTATTTTTTTATAATGTCTTCATAAATAAATAAACATTTTATTTCTAACCCCGACTCATTCTTTAATTCAATTATAATTGCAATTCAACTTACAGTATTATGGTAAACCTACTGAAAACATATACGTTTAAAAGACATTTTAACAATTAGTTTACTGCTGAACTAGTGATATACATTATACAGTATATGTATGTATATCTCATAAATTACTTATCAATAATAATGACTAAACACAAACATATAGTAACAACTAATGTGTAGTAATAGTAGGTGGTAGGCAGTTGATTCCCAGATTTTAGAGTTCACTCCTCTTTAAGCCATGTGTCACCAGTATGTTTCACAAAATGTATTTGGCAATATGTAGTTTTACAAACAATAACAAAAACAGTATTTTGTGCATATGCTGTAAATTGTGAGAGAGATGCAAATGGGACAGTATAAAATCACATTTTCAAGCAAAAATGTTTAGGAAGTGAACTTTATTTAAATAAATAACAACATAAATAAACATCCTTTCTATAAGAACAATGATTTCTCCTTTCATTCACACAGATGCGGAACATAAGCAGTCAAGTAACAAAATCTGAAAAAATCTCATTATCCAAAATGTATCAAAAGGTTCATCTGATAGATTTGCATCAAGCATCATTAGTGTCTCAACATATTTGTTTTAAGTGTACTCAGCCCACAAGAGAAACAATAACTTTATGAAATATGAAATAGTATTTGTGCAATGCTTGCTTTCCTTCACACAGCAAGGTAATATTTAAAACAATGTATCAAAAGGGCTTTTAAGTTAATAGCTAGTAATGGAACCGTTGGACTTGTTATACTTCAGCATGCTGACAATTGACATGGTTCGTCTGATCATAGGAGTAAATTCAGATAAAGGCACAGCAGTTGGTGGTGAGTGCAATTAACCAAAAATATTGAGTCACAACATCAACACTGTTCGTTTCTGAAATACAACTCTCACACATGAGAATTGCACAAAAAAAAAAACAACAACACTATTCTTTTACAATATTTTCATAAACATTGGAGAGTTCCCACAGATATAGTAAC
Source organism: Amblyopsis hoosieri (assembly GCA_027564755.1). NCBI lineage: Eukaryota > Metazoa > Chordata > Actinopteri > Percopsiformes > Amblyopsidae > Amblyopsis > Amblyopsis hoosieri. The sequence continues at coordinate 22,640 of JAODUE010021049.1, read as the reverse complement.
GCTAACCAAGCTTACAATTTTTCACGTTATGATAGCTGACAGAGCTTAACACATGATCTGAATAGACTGCACACAAGAATCTATACTTTCAACCTACTATATTCTCGGTTACATGAACAATCAAAACCATTTGAAAAGATTTTCCATCAAAACCTAGTATTGCTACGTGTATTTTTCTGTTTCTGTTGTTTCACTTTTCTTAGAAAATTACAAAAATGAAAACCACACGCTAATTAAGTCAGCAAGTAAGGATATTACAATATTACAACACAACTAGCTGTAGCATTTAGAGCCAGAGGAAGTTTGTTCATAGCTAAAGAGATTGTGCCAGGGCTCTAGCTAACACAATGCTACATATTGAGACACAGCATTAAACGTTAAATCTCAGTAGTGTTTGTGGCAGATAACTCTCTATTAAACTTTGGTTTAACCCAAATCTAAATGTTTTGTGGAAAAACTGTAAGCATTCTGTATTCATAAAAATAATTTTTAAATGCCTTCAGCCTTTCTTTTTTTTTATTTCTACAGTATTGTGTTGTCAGATAACTACAGTAGTACCTGCTCTAACCAACTGGCGAATTGAGGTCAAATATAAAACGAATGAGAAAACTAATATTGAAATACCATTTTGTTTTTTTTAAGACTCGGGCATAAGTGCATGTACCTACAGTATGTCTGTTGGACATTCTATGCAGACTCACTGCTTCTCCATTCCTGTGTATTTCAATATGAAATATTGCACTTTTCCCACAGTCTATATGTTCTGTTTTTGAAAAGTAAAGAGAGAACCAAACAAATTCCTTAGTATTTCCTTCCTGAAATACGTATTCTACAATTTGTGACATAGTGGTGACATGATGATATTATAAGTGAAAATGTTTGTTTGATGGTTCGCAAATAGATTATCATGTTTACCTGAGGATGTAGTCATAAAACAGAGGTCTGGAAACAATGTGTAGAATTAAATACAGTTTGATGTACAGGTTTCTACATTTTCCAGATGCCACCACACCTTTTGTACCTATTGTGCTTAATCATCTGGAATCAGTTTTGGCTGATGAAAATGTAACCGTTTTAGCTTGAGGTAAAAGCAGCACAAGCCTTGTACATCGGAATCACAGTTTAAATCACAAACCACCTGGTTTAGTTGAGGTTTGGAAGCTTATGGTTTGTGGACTACTGCAAATGTCTCCCTAGAAAGGGTAACAAAGCAGATTCGCCAAGACGGGAAGATCCGATCTTCCTATTGTGTAATAATGCAAAACATTATTATGTGTGATAACTAATAAAATATTGAAATGTGTAAAACATGGTATCTGGTCAGCTACTGTCAGTTACTCATTTAATTCAAGTGAGTTCAAAACTTCCATCAGAGCACGGGAGGATTTGTGGGCACGCTCTTCAGGACATTTAGACAGGGTAACCCGGGGGGCGGCGGGGGGGGGTCCTGGTGAAGCTCCCAGTCCATTATTGCTTCTCTGATGGTCTGAAAGACTCAAAAGTCTTGTTCAGAGTTTGGTTATTGCTTCGTCGTCAGCTCACTTTAACACGTAAAGATGTAAACAAACTCACACGGCATGTCCGCGGCACACTCACACACGTACGTGCGTGCGTGCGTGCGTGCGTGCGTGCGTGCGCGCGCGCCCTGCGCCCGTCGGGCGGAAGCGTACGTGACCACCGTCGGCCTGTCCTCCAGCGACAACGCCTCCTGTCACTCTGGTGTCGTGTTGGCGGCCGTACAGTACAGCTGCCTCACTTCACCATCACACAGCCGCACCTCTGCTGCTGCTGCTGTTGCCGGGGGAGATCCTGCTGCTGCTGCTGCTGATGCTGCTGTTGCCGGGGGAGATGCTGCCGGCCGGCCAAGCCCAGCTCCAGCAGGTCAGGCTCCGGGCCGCCGATCCACCAGCCCGGCCTGGGCGCGTCGGGGGCCGAGCGGCCCGGCTGTGCGAGCGCCTCGGGAAGCTGCTGCTGATGGTGGAGGTGGTGGGGACTGATGTGCAGGCGAGCCTCCAGGAGGAAGGCGGCGGATGCCACGGGGGACAGAGAGGAGGAGTAGCAGCATGAGGAGGTGGTGGAGGAGGTGGAGGAGGAGGAGACCGCCTGCTGCCAGCCGTGCTGCTGCGGAGCCAGGGCAGGGGGCTGCTGCTGGAGGGGCTCGCTCTGGAGGAGGAGGCCGGAGGTGGCGGGGGGAGGCGACGGAGGCTGCTGGCCCAGGAACAGCAGGGGGTTCTGGGGAGGCCCCGCCTGGGGGGCGGGGGCCTGAGGCTGATGCTGGTATTGTAGCATCCTGGCAGAAGGACACACAGGCAGGTCAGACACGGTGTCTGCAGGAGGACGCTACGTTAAGTATGCAGTGGCTCCAGTAACAGTGGTTCTCTTGACCCCTGACCCCAAAGAAAGGAGTGGTCTATTGCTTGCCATTATTTTAAATGTAATAGTATAAATATACTGTAAATGTAAAAATATATAACATAAATAGAAAAAGTAAGTAAAAGAAAAAGTATTAATTAAAGTATTAATAGTAGTTCTAAGAAACTCCTGCAGTGGTCTCTTAATTGACTCTGTGGCTGTATATACAATTATCTATAAAAAATCAGATGGCCAAATGACAAGAATATTATTACTGTAATTCCCCCCCTTTTATTAAAAGCATCTTTCTTTAGAGGGGTGGGGCGGGCGGGGGGGAAGGTCTTGAGAACCACTGCTTCCAGACGCCTTGCTCTGCCCGAGCCCATCCTGCTCCTCACCTCTGCTGGTGAAGCACCTCCTCCAGCATGCTCCGGTGCTCCCCCAGGGCCGGGCCCAGGGACCCACGGCTGCCACGGTTACAGGCGGGCAGGGGCACCAGTGGCCTGGCGGTGAGCCCGGCCTTGATCTTGTTGAGTCCCAGGAGCCCCTTAGTGCGTGTGTTCTTCCTCAGCTGCTGCCGGAAGGCTTTGAGGCCTGCGTGCCAAATGCCAGAAATGTAAATGTAGTGGTGGGGCCACCGCACGCCCCTAGTGGTATTACTAGGTACTACAGGGGTTACGTGGTAATTTACGAAGAATACTAGCGGCAGTATGTGCACGTACTAGTTAGCAGGGGGTGGACACATATCCACATGTCCCATGGAGCTGTACCTTGTATGAGGGAGGTGTCGGAGGCTCTGCGCCCCTCCTGGAAGCTGGCAGCGGTCAGGCTGCCCTGGGGCGGGGGCAACAAGCGGGAGGAGAGCGCCAAGGGAGCGCCCTGCGGCCCCGAGGCCCCGGGGTCCGCCAGGGAAGCTGTCGGCACGGCAACCACGGCGGTGGGCGATGCCGGTCCGGGATTGGACGAGGACTTTAGGCAGCTGTCGGAGGAGGCTCCGTCCGAGGAGCTGACCACGATGCCTGCACGGGGGGTGGGGGGAGAAGGGGAGGGGGTTAGTCCTTCCGGGTTGCGGTTGCCTCAGAGAGAGAGAGGGTGCATCGGACGGCACTTCCCCGTCCACAATCAATCTGAGGCCACGATGCTGACCAAGAAAACATCTTGCTATTATCCCAGCATCTTTGGTGTGCGTTTGTTTCGTGTACTCACACGGAGGGGTGCACTGGTGGAAGCGCGCGGACACCTCCGCCAGCGTGTGCCTGCGGGAGGTGGTGTTGGGCGGGGGCAGCAGGGGCCCAAGTGCAGCCTGCTCCTCCTCCAGGTCCCGAGGCCGCACCTCCTCGCTGATGCTGGTCTCCAGCAGGCTGTTGGGCGAGATGGAGCGGTTCCACAGCAGCCGGTTCAGGCTGGCCTCCACAGGAAACACCACGCGCTGGGGACAGGAAGGGGAGGAGGAAGTGGAGCGCTAACCGTTAGCCGCTGATGGACGGGAGACAGGATAGGATGGGGGGGAAGGGGTGTCGACTATTAGCATTGTTCTGCCTTTACTCTCAGTGTGGTGGAGGATGGTCTGATGTCAAATGGCAATGTGAACAGTTTCGACTGAAATATTCTTATTTTATATGTCTAATTTAAATATCTTTATATTTGGCTATTGTGTAATTGTGTAATTGAATAGGTGGTCCATAGTACAATGTGGATACTGAGCTAGGATTCACGTCAGATTTCACCTCAGATTTATAGTAAAAACTAGCTGAAGCACTGGAAAAGAGGTTTGTTTGTTTCGCAATACCTGGAACAGGCCGCTTTGGTCGCATTCCATCTCAGGGTACATCGGAGGGGCGCTCTTGTTGGCGGGAAACGGAAACGCCGTTGCTCTGAAGCTATCGGTCGATTCCATAATCACCTACGAGGCAAACACGTAAACACTCGTAAATAAAACACATGCTCTGGACGTTCGGTTTCAGGGCTACGTTTCAAGCATGTAACTCCACCCCTCCGAGCACTCACCTCCTGGGCGGCCAGGTCGGAGGCGCTGCTGGGTCTCTGGTTCCACGTGCCGCATTGGCGGCTGAGCTGTTGGGCCCGGTGCTCCTTGACTCTCTCCAGCAGCAGGTAGTAGATTGCAGAGAAGTGATTGTAGCTGCTGCTCTGTAGAGACTAAGGAAGATGAAAGGCGTCAGATGGGAGGATCTTTGGTTTAAACCTTGTCATCTTTCTTTAGCTAGTCCTCACTCAACACACGCCATTCTCCCTTTGTTGCTCTTTATAATCGCCTCTGCATTTTTCTTGGAAAGACGGCCAGACGAGTAAACATACTCAGTCACACGCACACGCGTTGTCTGCTGAAGTAGGCTATGATCTACGCGGAGACTGGAGACTTAGGTATGATCTCTGCAGCTCGCTGTGTGCCGGCATTTGAAAAACAAGTTGTTTTAGAAGCAGACGCCACTTACTAACTGTGTACAAAATGAGCCGTAAGCCTCCAGGCCTGTGTGGATCAATGGGAGGGCTGACACTGGCGTCAGGGAGCCGACATACCTTCTCGTATAAGTTCAGACATAACTAGCAGTCTCAAAACCCCCCCAAGGACTCGCCTAAGCCTGTCTGCTAGCGGGCGAATACGATGACAGCATGTATGCTTTGCTCACACAGTCACACAGCAAAGGTACAGAATGTTAGGCCAGTCACCTCCACGGTCCGTTGGCGATCGATTCCCAGGGTGTTCATGATGCCCAGGACTGGCTCGCTGTAGTCCCCCAGGTTGGAGTTGTACTCTGTCATGGAATGGCTGAGGGTCTGCTGAGGGGCGGCTGGGTCTGCAAGCATCCAGCGGTGCTGCTTGATCTGGGCCACGCTGATCCTCTTGGCTGGGTCCACCACCAGCATCTTACGGATCAGGTTCTCACAGTCTGGAGGACACAAGAAGAAGCCCCGGAGATAAGCCTGCTGCCTTGGAATCTCGTCTCATCCGCTTCAATGTCGCCTTTGGAGCTGGCGACTATAGCGCGCCGACGGACGCAAGTCGACATACCTTGGGACATAAAGAAGGGGATCCTAAAGCGTCCCTCCGTCACTCTCTGCCTGAGGGCGGGCAGGCTAGGCCCGTCAAATGGAAGGGAACCGCACACGAGAACATAGAGCACCACACCCAGACTCTACGGAAGAGAAGGCAGAAGGAAAGTTTAAATTAAATTAACATTTTGATTAAATATGACGATGACACATAAGGTACGGAAGGAACTAGTCTATTTGTGTTAAGAGTGTAACCATACCCAGATGTCTAGATGGGGGCCCTCGTACTCTTTGCCCTCGAACACTTCAGGGGCAGCGTACGGTGGACTACCACACCATGTTGACAGGGGTTCTCCTGCATTATAGAAGTTCCCAAAGCCAAAGTCTGCAAGACACAGAAGAAGAACATCTTAGGGTTTCTCTTTTTTACAGTCTTCTTTCTGGGCAATATTTAAAAAATGGACAATTGCCCTTTCTGTCAATGTGCACATATGTGTGTGTTTGTTACAGCTCATCTTTATGTATAGCAAGTCTATTAATTTTCTCTCCCGAATATTAATCTTCGTAAAAGGGAGGATTTATCGCCACTCAATTAGCAGACAGTGGTATGATCATTTAATTACAATGATTCATGCCTTGAGAATGCTAGCGCCGCAAATCCTTTTCAGGCAAACCAGTCAGTGTGTCAGCAGAGGAACAATGAGAGACGGAATTGTGCTATGGCAACAATATTTTCATCATAACTTTCCATTCAATTCCACAGTCCTATTCACATCGTAGAATTCAAACTCACCAGCAAGTTTGATGTTCATGTTGGCATCCAACAAAAGATTTTCAGTTTTGAGGTCACGGTGAACAATGTGATGGCGATGGCAGTAGTCTACTGCAGTCAGAATCTGCCAGAACTTCTTGCGTGCATCATCCTCAGTCATGCGGCCATTTGAGGTCAGGTGGTCTGAACGGGTAAAGGGAATTGATTAAGCATCATGTTGTATTTTGGGAACTGATATGATATAGGGAGTGGTAGATGTAGTAATATCATTATTTCACCGTCATAAATGTGAGACACTGCAAAAAATGTAAGTAAAAGAATAATGAATACAAGGTCATCTTTGCTCATAATAAGTAAATAAATGCCAATGGAACAAGTGAAATTTTGATTGTAAGATTTCTAAGACATTATATCTGGACAGAAGAGCTCTTGTTAGGTAATTGTGTCTTATATTATGTGTAGTTAGATATTTTTACTAGAAATTAGTCAAATATACTTTTTTGTAGTGTATTTGAAACTCACCGAACATCTCTCCATTCTTTGCATATTCTGTCACTATGTACAGCATGTCTTTGGTCTCCATGACCTTAGAGGAAAGAAGAGAAGAGAAAGAATATGGTTTAGCTACAACTACTTCCTAATCAACTGACAAAGGAGAAGCTTCCTCAGAGGCAGCTGTTGTCACAACATATTTCTATGACCACACAGCAGCACGTTTATTTTAGCACACCCCAGGAAGAATAGTTGTTGCCTAGGTGACAACTACTGGTTAACCAAATAAATAGTAACCACGCACATACACAGTCACGTCAAACTAAACAGAAGTATGCATTTACAGAACAGAAATACAAGGAATTTCCGTAATATGCTGCATATAATGTTGCAGTCAGGAGCTTCCCCAAATGCTTTTATAAATAGATATATGAACTCCCATTCACACACACACAAGCTTAGCATTTAAAAGACACTCAAGATACACCCACACGATCACAAACACCTCTGGTGATTGAACACACACACGCAAGCACGCACCCACACACACACATGCATGCTCCAAGTGGGTCTTTGATTTCCATTTAAGCCTGACATTACTTGGCCTAAGCTGGCAAAAGAAACCAGAGTGTAATTTCATGCTATCCTATATCTCTTTCTTCTGGGAAACAGAGACACATTCATACAGGTTGTTCACGTAACTTGTGTATCGAGGGCACAATAAGTGGAATCACTCAACACCGCAAGCACTCAATATGGAACAGAAGCACGCAGTTCCCAGGCTCTTCCTGGAGCTCCCAGAATCCTTCCAATTCTCGGGAGAGGCCTCAGGAATGGAGCATTTCAGCAGAGAGCTTGCACAACAATGCACTTCTCATCATAGGACAAAGACTTGTATGAATGCTACTGTCTGCCAATACTGGCATTGAATGTCACAAGACCCTGAGCGGTAAATCGCAACCCTACCAAGTCCACAGACATCACTGATGGCCGATCAAGAGAACCTCAAGTGAAGGGCAAAGTCTTTGCTTTGCGGGGAGCGGGATGTAGCCTCATCTTTATCTGAGCGATAAGACCATACTTTGGAGCTTTGTCACCTCGAAGGCCAGATGACGTCAGAGCTCTAAAGAACTAGCCAGGCATTTAAGGACCATCACGTTATCCCCCCCTCCCCGAGGGAGGGCTAAATGTGTGTGTGTGTGACTGACCCAAGGTCAAAGAAAGCCTCTGAGACAGAGCCATAGTCACTGGCTGCTTGGAGAAACATGACAGCGCAAACAGCCTCATTAGTCCCTTGTGCCTAGATGGCTCCTCTCCCTCGACAAGTCCTACAGATTCCTTGTAATTCACCCGGGATCATATTGCGGTATAAGGGTGACAGAGATAATGTTGTATATGGGAAGGAAGGGGTGGGGTAGGGGGGTGTGGTTACAGTCCTCTTTTGCCCTACAGGAAGACTGTGAGCCCTGACTGGAAGTGTTGATTAATTTACTGGGGTACACAGTCAGATCGCTGTTTCTGAATCAGGGGAAGTACCATCACAAACAACTTATCTATGCCCGGAAGAAACAGCACATGTCTTCAATCACTCCTACGGTATTTACACGCTAAGTGTGTGGGTTGTATGATGGGCATTGTGTGCAATGTATGTGTGTGTGTGTGTGTGTGTGTGTGTGTGTGTGTGTGTGTGTGTGTGTGTGTGTGTGTGTTTATGATGGGATAACAGTATTTCTGCCAGGTTGCCCGTGGTGAGTTTCACACGGTCCTAATGCGATCAGCAGCATAAATACGGATGCGAAGTAATCGCAAAAAACAGCATAACAGCCCAAGCTTGTTCAAAGTGCAGAAAGCATACAGTGCTATAGCATGTAAAGTGTGTGTGTGTGTGTGTGTGTGTGTGTGTGTGTGTGTGTGTGTGCGTGTGCGTGTGTGTGTGTGTGTGCACGTGTGTGTTTTGGCATGATGACAGCAGCGTGCCAGGTCAGGACGGGGAAATAAGGAGATATTTTGCGATAAGTCGTTGGATTGCGCTTTTCACTTAACTGGATTAAGAGCAAAGCGCTCGGTGGGGTACAATTCACGTGACGCGCAGACACATTGTAGGCTATCGGCTTCCACTGACGCTAATTGTACCCGACAAGCAGACAACACTTAAGCAGCGCTCTCTATCAGAAATGCTCCTATTCACTCTCACTACAGTAATTCTCTCTGCTAAGAGCAACACAGCAGTGCCATGCAAATGCATTTGTCAGAGTCTAATATTTCCTTTTTAGGACACAATCACATGCACTCTCACACATTCATGTGCACGCACACATGTAGAAACACACACACACACACACACACACACACACACACACACACACACACACACACACAAGTTAGGGCATCGATGTGCATGCACGCGCGCACGTGCACACACACACACACACACACATACGCAATAAAACAGATATAGAAGAATTATAGAAGCAAATACCAATACATTCTATACATCGCCCTCCTTTGTCATTTATTTATTTATTTGTTACGCACACATACAAGCATCCACACCCACACACCCACGAACACACACACATGCGCATACAGTATATACACAGAGTCAAACATAGTATTACCATGATAAATATCTATGCTTCCCACCTGGTAGAGTTTGATGATGTGAGGGTGGTTCAGTAGCTTCATAATCTGGACCTCCCTGTGAATCTTCTCCAGGTTAGAGGGGCTAAGCCTGGTCTTATCAATGATCTTGATGGCCACCTGCAAAAAAAAGACAGAAAGAAAGAAAGAAAGAAAGAAAGAAAGAAAGAAAGAAAGAAAAGGCAATTAGTTGCTGTGTAATTAGAAACACATGCTCACTAAAGTATACCTGTAGAATTCCTACATTAATTTAGGATCTACAAATATGTGCATGTGTGCGTACACACCTACGCATCCACACACACACATACACACACACACACACACACACATACGTATATACGTGCATACGCACATGCACACTCATGCTGACCTGTGTTTTGGTGACTTTATGTCTAGCCAGTTTGACCACTGCAAAGTTCCCTTTGCCGAGCGTCCGGATGATCTCGTAGAAGCCCACTTGAAGAGGCCTTCCCTGGGCTGGGCTGGCCTGCGTCCCTGGGTGGCTTTCTGTCATGATCACCATGGTGCTCTAATAGTTATATCCTCCAGATAGATTTATTCAAGTGTAATACCTGTGTGGGAACAAAAGCAAAGCCCCCCTCAATCTCAAGCGTATACAGCATTATTTAAATATAAATTATTAAAGATATAGTGATATATGCATACATTAAAACAAAATATATACTGTAGAAGCCATTTATTTTAACTCCAGAATAGATTTTTTTTAAATACATTAAAAAATAAATACAGAGCCAAATACAGTATACATTCATTAGGATTTAGTGTATACACTACAAGACATATTCAACAAAATAAAGATATTTAAACAAAATGGACGCTTTTTACAAAATTACCAAAAAGTAAGTAAGACTTTAAAACTCGAACTAGGCCTACATCAGACAGACTATCGATCGCTTTCTGCTTACAGTTAATTTACATTTGCATTATAATATTAATATATGCTGCACTGCAAACCTATAGAATCATAGGCTAATGTAGAATTCCTATGCGAGCGAAAGGGTTTCAGTTCATTGCATTATACAACAATTTGCTTTATACGGCATGTGTGCTAATAAACAATAAAGCATAAACATATTAAAGAAAAAGCTACCCTTTTCAAAATGAAGTCTTACCTTACGTATGCCGCCTTATCTCACAGTTCAAACGGTTCTTATAGGAAATGCAACTCATTCCACAAGAATATTAAAATGCAGTGAAGACAAAAATATGCTATAAAATACCATACGAAATATTAAGATTGTCGCTTTGATTTGAGTGTTCCCGAGCCGTCAGACCGTATGTAACAATTATTTCGCGTGTGACTCGGCTCTGGGTCACTTCTAGTATCAGTCTGGCTTGTGCGCTCCGCTGGAATGCAGAGGGCTACAGTGTTCAAAGGGGAACTCCTCCTCTTACCACTACCATAGCAAATTGATACCCACCTTACTAACGTCACACACGCGTCAGAGCTCCGAGCGCAGAGCAAGGCCGTGTTCCAGCGCAAGTCACGGGTTGCCGGGCAACCGTGCGGTTCCGCGCACGGTGACGCTAGTGCTGATGGAGGGGTTGCTTGGAGATGGGGACGGTGACGTCAGTCCTAGAAATGTGTCACCACGTGATGTTCCCTCCCAAGCTGTTGCTCTGCAGCGGAGCATATCCCAGCATAGGGTGAGCGGGTGCTGCAGCTATTAGCTCTGCAGCGGTCTAAATGAAAAAGAAGATACATTTGAATCGTCTTGGTGAAACTTTTTTCAGGACAGGCCATAAACACAATTATATTATGTTGTGTAAAGATGATATGTACATGTCTAATAGAATTTAACTATCATAACATTGTTTTGTAGTCTATTGTGTTGCGTTCTATTGTATATTCTATTATGTTATTATTATATTGTATTGTATTATATTCTGTTCCATTCTGTTAAGTGTCTGATAACCTACATCTTATCCTGCCACATACAAACATATCAGTTTGCATACTTCAGTATCAGGCTTGTGAAAACACAATGCTGATTGGCTGTGGCACAGTTTGACCTGCCTGCACCCTAAGTAGAGCTTAACACCAAGAACATCAGATCTTTCTGTTCATATCCCATGAGAGTGAAAGTAATGATAGTGAGAGTGAGAGAGTGGGAGTGAGAGAGAGAGAGAGAGAGAGCGAGAGAGAGAGAGAGATAGGTACACCACATGCTACACTAGGAGGTGGCCTATACTGTCAAGTTATAGGGAATGCTCAGGAGAGCCAGACTAAAAGTAACAAGTTCGGCACAGAACACTGATATCTAGGTGAAACTGACAAGCTGAGACACATACAGTACCGCACACATGCATCCTCAAATGCTTGCATGACCAAGCACATATTCAGGCTAAGCCGGTTTCAGTTTTATGACAGTTTAGCACGCTTAGCTTAGACAACATTCATGTTGTCCTTTTTCAAGAGCAAGAAAGGAGTATATAGCACACACAATCTTCCTGTCAGTCAGGACTGTTCTGTGTGAAGCACAGCTTGGAGGCATTTCAGTCATGAATAGAGTGGTCATTTGTCATATCCAGGCATGTAACTGTGCTTAATTAGTAAGTAAGTTCATCGGTTAATCTTAAAGGTGAACACCTGTACTTCATTCTCCTTTGCTCGATTCATATTAGGGCTGTCCTGAATACCATTTTACAGGTTTTGAATACTTGCTGGTATTTCCGAACGAGTATTCGAATACTGTTTTTTTTAAAACACCATTAAAAACACTCAACTATAATTAAGAAGTATAACAGAAGTAATCTTCGATTCCTAGCTTCAGTGAGCACACATGTAAACATAGCCATGCACTCAAAATGGCAACTTTGATTGACACGTCAATTGAGCCAGTCAGAGCTGTCAAATAGCATATACTGTACCTCCTGTATTAGCCAATAAGAGTGAGTGTTGTATGAATAGCATCACTCTCTTCTTATAAACAGAGCCAATTGCAGTCAATTGTGTTGATGACACATTGTAGGGCAGGCAATTACATTTCAACATGTGGATTTATATGGAGACAGTATGGATTAATTGGAAAACTGCATGCATAATGTGAAAAAATAAATACTCGAATCCCAATATTTAAATCGAATACATACACAACAAACAAATACCCGAATAATCTAATATTTGGGGCCAGCCCTAATTCATATACATTCATGGTGCAAGGCATCTTAAAATCTGCTGACAACCACTTGTGGTTGTAAAAGAAACAAATTCAACTGACGTTCCATCAGGAAGGCTGAGCCGCGGTGTGTCTCCTGTGAACACATAGAAGAACCATGTACAAATGGGTATGTCCCTGCTTTGCTGTCAAACCCAGCCTGCGGTTGTGAAAAGCAATGCCCCCACACGCAGTATTGTGCAAAGGTCACGTGTACTGTCTGTGGGAACACAGGCGATATCTGCAGGTAGTGGAAAGACAATGTACATACAGACCGTGCGTGGCAGGCCCAGATGAAAGGTTGAGTAAAGACAAGGCATTGTCACTGCAGTAAGTTAAACACGGTGAGCATTTGGTTTATGTACTGTATATGGCAAGCCGTTTTGACATTTATTCTCCAAGACTTGCTAGTATCTATTAGATACTAGTATCTAATAAATGGCTACACAGGTTGTCATTTTTCGGAAAGGGCGAGGCAGGGTAGTGATTGTGAAAGTAATATAGTAATGTAACTAATGTAACTAATTACTTTAATACCCAGTAATAAGTAAAGTAATATTATTACTTTTTGAAGGAGTAATAAATAATAATGTATTACTCTTCCTGAGTAACTTGCCCAACACTGGTAGGGAAAGTAATGGTGATGGTTGCAATGCGGACTGACGATGACTTGGCCTTTCAAGTGTTTATGTGTTAGCCTCCCCCTCCCGCCTCAAATGGGCACATCCACACAGAGCCTTCTCTGTCAATATGACTACACAATATCCCGCTCTTTTGTCAATGTTGCGTTCCGCATTGACCGCAACGGCCTGTGAAGGAGGCTGGGGCAAACACTGTTATGGTGACAGGAGGATAACATCAACCTTTTAGAAACAACGTGGGGATTAAAACAATGTGAACTCAATGACTTTGACTTTCAGAATGGAGTTAAAGTCATTGTGGGAGGACACTAAAGATGTGTGTGGTTTTGCTCGACTCCCACACCCCGTATTGTTAACGATAATGCAAAGTTCACGACAAGAGATCACCTGACGTTTTGATCCACAGTTACAGCAAGAGCAAAAGCATGTGGCGTTCTCATTGTTTGCCTACTACAATGTCCCTCGACGTACTTCAGATTTGAATATTACGGATTTGCATTTGTTGCATTTTCTGAAGCTGTTCTTGTTGTTACGTAACTTAAAACGTACCAGAGTCAGATGAACATGCATAATAATAATAATAATAAGAATAAGAAGAAGAAGAAGAAGAAGAAGAAGAAGAAGAAACAAATAGTAATAATAATAATAGTATATCTGTTTTTGAACTCATCAGAGATAGGTGCATTATATGTTTTAAATAATCTGACCTGTCTTCATTGAAAACAGTATCTTAGTAAGGTCTAAAAACTGTAAATCACATTGACAACAGTATGCACATTTCATTAAAGAGTATGATACCAGATTCATATTAATAATTAAATATTACATTTTTAAATCAGAAACCCCAAAAGCATCTTGCTGCCACTCAAGGAGCCCCGCCCCAAACTTTGAAATCCGCTGAACTACACTATTGTAACTTTAGGCCTATTGAATGACTGTTGAATGTGAAAGTATGTTCCGTTGTTCAAAGGAGAGCTCAAAGAGAGAGCAAGCCGTCTAACACATCCGTTCCTGGAAATGTTGTTCATCACAGTGTTTGCCAGAGTCATTATACAGTATATAGTGTGCGTGGAGTCAACAAATAATATCAGATTAAAACTGATATTATTCAGTGCAGTGGATTTCTGCACTTATAAATAAATAAATAAATAAATAAATAAATGTATTAATTAATAAATAGACAAGATCATACAATATACAAAGGCCAGCCTTGCTTTGTCTACAGGATCTTGGTGTTTACAGAAAACCACTCAGACATGCTTCTATGTTGTTGTGTATCTATAATCTCTGACAACCACGCAAAGGCCACTCAGTGGGCAAGCATGTTCCACGCACCTTGCTCATTCACACAGTAGGCCTACTGTGTTATTAGTCCTTAATACTGATTCATTAGACGTGGCATATAAAGAGACTTTTGCCTTAATTTATGGGAAGTGCATGTTAGCAGTGAAGAATGGCAGGAAAGTGATGCATCATATAGTCAGTATTTTACCCACAGTGTTGCGGTTTTGCCCTGTGTGCATGCTGAGGCATACTGTTAATACTGCAATGGTGACATTTTATAGAATAGTATTCGATCTATAGCTATAATAGCAAAAGCGGGGGAGCTGCATTATCTGTTAAAGGTGGGGGCCAGACCGTAAAACTGCAATGCATGTTAAATGTAATTGAGATGTCTTCTGCAAACAGTATACATTTTATGTTTGTTCACATTCCAAAGTCAGGATGTCAAGGTCAGATAGCCAAAACACTATACACGCACACCTGCACACACACACACACACACACACACACACACACACACACACACACACACACACACACACACACACACACACACACGCACGCACACACACACATGTGCGTGTCTATGTATCTATTTATTGCATAGAAAAATAAAAGACATGTTTTGTAAAATGTACAGACACACACACAAAAACATAACAGGATTTCTTTTTTTTTTTTCTGGGTGTTGACTTACTCTCTCATTCGGTCTAGACTAGTCCTGGTCATGAACTTGGCCCACAAAGGTTGTGTTGACTCCAGCCCTGTGCAGATGCCTTTGATTTATTTCACACCATATTACTGTATAGTCGCTCAGCGCAAAACCAGACTCCACGGTGATGCACCCGTCACACTTCAGATCCTGTACATGGGGGATTACAAAACAGTAAATGAGATAGAAGCTGCAATGTGTGTGTGCCCTCTGTCTGTGACCTCACCCAAACAATCAGCCCTCTGAGGCCTGATCTGATACGCTCATCATAACAAGAAGTCACCTAAGGTCCTCTGCAAATCTCTTTGTTTATCTTGCGAAAAGACAACTTGGAGACGCCAGTGTCTTCTGGCTTCTGGACTCCCAAATGAATGCATTCAGCCTTGCCCTATTTATCTGTGTGACTCCCAGAACAAATTCCCACATGCATATTCCATTTCAGATTGTTTGTTACTGGCCCCAAAAAACAATCAGTCTGGTGTGCAGGCACTATTTACATGTTTAAATATGTCAATACCTGTTTGCTTTGTTAATATAATAATTTAGGCCTCTTAATCATTAACATATATTTACTTGTAGTAACGATTTGCGTGTAGAAATCGAATTCCAATAATTCAGCAGACATGTTGCTTTATTATCATACAGTAAAACATAATCCCACACGTTTACCATTCTGTAGGTCAGTGAAACAATGTATGGTGATTGCTAATGTATATTATGCACATATACTTGTAGGTGCAGTGCTCACACGCATGCTAATTCATGCCCACACATACAGCAGCAATCGTTTTGACCCTATTAACAGACTAAAGTGCAGTCTACCTTGACCCGACTCCACCTATCCAATTATTTTGTGCTTTGCATTTTGCATTGTGCCACCGAATCTCTCAAAGGCTCCTTTGTGTGACTGCTTGGATCCAGTGCATCGTCTCACAGAGAACAGAGGTACTATTCTTCGTTGGTAATTAACCCTAGCCTGCTTTCTCCTGTTGACCTTGGCAGGCGCGAGATGTCCTCGTGAGTCTTTGCGTCAAGCTATCGTGGAGCACCCACCCTCCACAAATAAACAATATCAGCGATGAAGGCTTCACATTACCTTTCTGTCTTTTACACGCGCAAACATATAGTCAGAGGTCACACACACACACACACACACACACACACACACACACACACACACACATACACACAGACACACACATTTCTGCACTCAAGCAAAAGCACGCATTGTGGTGAAATATCTTCTTGGTGCAAAATGCGTATGTGAAACTGTGCTTAAATTAAATTCACAAAATGCTCTGAGCATGTGCATTATGAAGAATGCTTTTCAGGAAAACGGGAAGATTTATGGTAAACATATAAATTCTGATCTCTGAATGGTTTTGACTACATGGAAAATGCATGTATACAGAGGCTCTCTGAAACCCTCAGGGCTTGTTCAGGGCTTATATGGTGAAGGTCAGTGGATAATCCTGACACTAGAACCTTGAAGCTTTGTTCCCACACACTTCATTTGAGCTTGGAACACGCTATAGGTGGCGTCACCTCAATGGGGAATTCATGCACCTTAAATCCAGCTTCTGTAATATGGCCACACAGTGATCAGCCCCCTATGAACCCCCGGGCATGCTGGGAAACAGAATCACCCATGTGTGATTGTGACTAGAGGCCTGATAGCACACTGCACAGTGCTACAGTGTGTGGCTGCATCAACAGGTTTGCGGGTTCCCTTATCTCGGGCTCTGAGGATTTCAATCCAAGTCTGGTCAATGCACGTAGCTCAGCCCGACAGCCTGGATGGAGCCTGCATGAATGTGTGTGTGTGTGTGTGTGTGTGTGTGTGTGTGTGTGTGTGTGTATAATACCCTTTCTGAGAAAGAGCCAAGTGCGTCATACCAAAAGACCAGTCTATTATACAGAGGGGAAGAAGAAAAAATAGCAAGCGATGGGAAGAA
Organism: Amblyopsis hoosieri; assembly: GCA_027564755.1. NCBI lineage: Eukaryota > Metazoa > Chordata > Actinopteri > Percopsiformes > Amblyopsidae > Amblyopsis > Amblyopsis hoosieri. Next base: position 5,598 of record JAODUE010021049.1, on the reverse strand, counting down.
TGGTAGATAAAGCAGGGAGCCATGGACATAGATGGGCTGAATGAGGAGCTCACACTGGAAACCATCTGATAAGGAGCAAAGGGAGCAAACGCAGGGATGGAGAAGAGAAACAAGCAAGCGGGGGCTGGTGGGCTGTGTGTGTGTGTGTGTGTGTGTGTGTGTGTGTGTGTGTGTACTGTGCACGTGCCTTGGTCACCTGTGTGAGCCTGCGTGCGCACATGTTTCTGTTGTCGCGTAGGCACCAACACACGTACTGTATTATGAAGAAAGAGGGGATTTACAGAATTGAGCTGCTCCTGATGAAATGGATTTTATATCTGGGACAGTATAAAATATGATATAAAACAAATAGGCCCAGCAAAGCTTCACTATAGAAAGGGGGGGGTCAGAGGTTAAAGGACAAGCTCACTTTAATTCAGCCCAGAGCTTAATAGTGCACCCCATCATTGACAGTAGCACAACCTCAGCAATAGTGTTGTGACCTTAAAGTAGATTGAATATTCTGCCACTAGAGATAATGCAGCACTAGTGTCTCAGACCAAACCAATGCCTTGTGGGCCACACACGCACACGCACACGCACACACACACACACACAGTACATACGCATACAGTAATTCCACTATATCTTTACATGAAAAAGGGTTGTTTGCTGCTATATTAATGTTTAATATATTTTATGTGCCTTTAACAACTATTTTGGTTTTACAGGGAAATCTTTTTTCTATTGTCAAGAGATTCTAGCCTGGAAACTCTGGTCGCTTTAGCATTAGAGTACAGTATATGCCATTTGAAATGGTGGTAGAGCAAAATGAAGCAATGCAAACAGCTGATTGGTTAATGGCTGTCCACACCCAGTAGGAGGCAACGACTGCAAAAATAACTTCCAATGAAGCGAAAACTGAATTTTGGGTCTGGCTACACCAGGCTAGTACAACAGTGTCTATTGTCATAAACTACAAGTTAAATGTTAAATGTTGGTTATGCCCTCTGCAGCTTCAAGAGGCTGACCCTGCACAACAGCTTTGGAAAACTTGTAGTTTCTTTGTCTGCAAGACTATGTCATTGCATTATGTGGTGCAATATGCCTATTACTGTAAGAGAAGCACCACTCATCTGACACTTTTTACACTACCTTTAAAATTGTGATAAATACCTGTTGGAGGGAAACTCACATGTAGTGTAAAAACAAATACTGTATAGTTTGATAAAGTAGGGTACTTGCATGTTTATGGTCCCAGTGTAGCCATGAAATAATAACATTATAGAAAGCATAGTTTGTGATTATTTATTTTATGTTGAAATTTACAGTAAAACACATCTGTTTCCTGTTTGAAAACTGTGTGAATCTGTACAGAGAAAAATGCTCCATGAGGTTATAAAACATTTTTAGAAGGTCCAAACACTGCAAACATTGCCCTTAGCTCGCTTCATTTAGCATTAAACGACACCACCCATTTGCCTCGTACAGTAAAAGCACCTGCAGTATAGGCTGGAAATATGTTCTCCACTGTAAGCGTAAACTACAGAGCCAAACGGGCTGTTACAAACCTTCAAGCCATATGGAGGGATTCTGTTGCCAGCTCCTTCAGAGCTAAAGTAATATAATTTAAAATTATTTGACAAAGGTTCGATTTTATTAATGCCGATCCAAATTATGGTAAATTGACCTCAAGTAGTTTTAGTTTGCACGCCCTGAATTACAGTAAATACTTGACAAACAATCTGAGCATAAATGAAAGGTGACTTTTAAGAAGTCAGTTGGAACAAGTGGTTCCCTTCCAGGTGACGGTGTGTGTTCTTCTCATCTTGAAGCCTTTATGGCCTGTCACCTGGCTCTGTAAAGCCGGATAACACTCCCTGGAATATCAAATATGTCAAATATAAAGAAGAACAATAAGTTATAGAGAGAAAGAGGGAAAACTCCAAGCTGGGAGGCTTGGAGGAAGGTTTATTTATCCAATGGTTTAGGTGTTGAAAGTGCTGCCTGTATTGTTACCATCATAAGATACCATGCGGAGAGTCCTGTGTATTTAAAATGTTCCTGAGCCAAAAGACGTCCATTCTGAACATCTGGATGCACTTAAGTTGCAGATATTGGGAAGAATTTTTGACTCCCTGTTAACGCAAACATCCTTGAGCATTTTCAATTAATTTGAACTTGTTGCTAACATTTTGAATTACACTGAATCATTGTAATTAAATCAACCTGACTTATAATTTGTCTGCTGGCAGCTTCCTTGGTGCTGAATGGCAACAAAATGTGTTTTTGATTCACAGATGCAGAAATTGCAGAAAAGACCTGCCACAGAAAAGAACAGCTAAGCGCAGCTTAAAATAACTAATCTGGTTGAGAGAGGGTGTCCCAAGGACAGGAGTGATCAGGACATCTGTTTGCTTGCCTGCTCGACAACTACAGCTGTGTAAGTAGTGCATCTCTCTCTCTCTCTCTCTGTGTGTGTGTGTGTGTGTGTGCGTGTGTGTGTGTGTGTGTGGACGTGTGCGTGTGTGCACGTGTGTGTTTGTGTGTCAGAAGTGTGTAGACCACTGAAACGCGATTAGACTGTCTAACAAGACCCAAATGTTTGTACAGTTTTACTTCAGTCTCATAAGCCCATCCCAACAAGTGTACAGATCAACATGAATTGTTCATTAACATTTATTTGATCTGTAATAAACATGTGAATCCATGGCACATTATTATTCCCATGGCCTATCCATGGAAATAAACAGGATGAATCAATTTGCCTGCCAGATATACATGCGAATGTCATCATGTAGATTTTAGCAAATCATATACAGTACCACTGTTTGACTATCAGTCAAACAGGTACTCCCCCCTCCCCCCTCCCCATTCCCCACACACACACGCACAAAGACAGGTATTCTGTTTCTTTTCATCTTATGCCAGGGGATTAAACGTTTCTCCCTCCAATTTCGTAAAACCTCTTTAGTAACCCTCCTGTGAGAGAGAGAGAGAGAGAGAGAGAGAGAGAGAGAGAGAGAGAGAGAGAGAGAGAGAGATAGAGAGAGAGAGTTTGCATGTGCGTATGCATTGTGTTTCATACATGGAAATGCACAGTTAACCTACGTAAGCGGCTGCAGCTTGATCACCTGATGCTAATGAGCACAAGTTCTATGGCGCACGAATGCAATTAAGCATTCAAAACACGTGTTTGGTGAATACACACTGAAAACACATTGAAAGCTCATGGCTTATTACAGGAAAACGTGACTACCTTTCATGACACACATTCAAATTGATTTTGATGTGTAACATCACGTCTTACAGCACTTTATGTGATGTGTAATGCGAACAAAATAGCAAGCCCCTCTGTTCATTAAACGTGTATGTGGGGATAACACACTGCTGTACCTTCTCATACAATGCATGACTGTCATAAAATGGACCTACATAATAGTTTACATAGACTAAACTGCAATTTATTGTATGAGAGGCTTAAAAGACAACAGTTTGCCTTTTCGGTGTGTGCCAAACTGCCAAAATAGGTTCCTTACCTTAGGTACCTTATTGTAAATATTATTTTACACCAAGTAGGGACCTAATGCCTTTGTATACAAAATAACATTTATTGATGTGATGTAGTAATAGGAAGACTTTAGAATACAGGTCGCCATTTCTGATAGGGTGCCATAATATGTGACCCTTCATCTCCTGAGAATACCAGCAGGAAAAAACAAGAAAAGCAAACGCGACGGAAAACACCTTTATCGTGGTGTTTAGTCTGGTTGGCAGAACTCTAGTGAGATAAAGAGAAACATGTGGCCATCTGATAGAGATCCAAACTGACTAGCTCACTTGCCATGTCAAAAACATCATTCTCTGATCCAAGACTCGACCACATACATTGAACTTTGACATGAAATTTAAGTGCTGTGTGGTTTTCATATAACTACTTTAAAATACAAAAATAGTACATTTTTCCATTTTTCGTTTTTTATGGCCCTGTGCTATAAGGTTTTTACAATGAAAAATCCTTTCCTGAAGCATTTCTTGAAGCAACTGGAGCCTGCTGGCACTGCACAGGCTGAGAGAAGGGCAGAATTTAATCAACAAAAATCAGAAAGAGCAACTATACAATTATTCTCTCATAAGGCAGACTGATGCCAACTTCACCAATTGTGTCGCTATGGTAAATAAAATAAAAACATTATAGACTGTCACTTTAATTATAGGACAAAGACCCACCCAACCCCCCCTTCCCCCCCACCCCTCGCCTCCATCCTCCAGCACCATCCCCTCCCAGCAAGCCGTTCCATCACCACTTCATATCCTCGCTCCAGCTTCCCTCCAGCCAGTAAATGTCAGAGACTGAGAATAAAGCCAAGGAGAGAGCGAGGCAGCCCCGAGGCCAGAAGGCTTCACGCCAGAATGCAGCAGCAGCAGCTGCTGCGTCCATTTTGAGCAGCTCGGCCCAGAGGCGAGCGTATGTTGGGCTAAACTGTGAGGACAATAGCGCAGCGTGGCGCGGCTTAACGTCCAAAGACAAATAGATAGCACCTCCCATGTTAGCTGGGAGGGAACAATGACCTGTCTTTTTTTAATCATGGTCCCTGAATCATGAAAAAGAGGTTCACGGTGCATGATTGCCTATGTGCATGTGTGTGCGTGTGTGTGTGTGCGTGTGTGTGTGTGCGTGCGTGTGTGCGTGCGCGTGTGTGTGTGTGTGCGTGCGCGTGTGTGTGTGTGTGTGTGAAAAACATACACATTGCAAACCATTCACACACTGTTACAGCCTAAAGTTTATATATATTATCAGAAACATGCTGTTTTGCTTTGTTGTGTTTTGAGCAATAGGGCCATGTCATCTTCTAGGAGAAGAGTCAGGTGACATATACAGTGCTGTAGCCCTAAGGAGCTTGATTCCTCATAGCTGTCATCCATGCCTCCCACACAGTGAGTGGCACTATTGGTGTACTGTATATAATTAGTCTCGGATACAATGTGACACTCAAACAGCTCTAATGATGTTCTGTAGGGTTTGGTGAAAGGTGGAAGGATCTCTCCACAGGGGAACATTGTCTTCACTGGATGTGGGTGGGAAGCAGAAAGCACAGACACATTTTCGTAACAAATGATCTGTGATATAATACACTGCATACTTTTAATGGCCCTGTTCGCAGCATGGCAAAAATATTCATCTTGACAAACTTTCTTTTTACTTAAATGTGATAGGTCCTGTCTTTAGACTGCACTACAATTTATCGTTTCAAATTAATTATGTCATTGATTCACACATCTCTCTCCCTCCCTCTCTCTCTATCTCTATCCCTACTCTTTCCCTCTCTCTCCCTCCCTCTCTCTCTCTCCCTCTCTCTTTCTCCCTCTCTCTCTCCTTCTCCCTCTCTCTCTCCCTCTCCCCCTCTCCCTCTCCCCCTCTCTCTTTCCCTCTCTCTCTCCCTCCCTCTCCCTCGCTCTCTCTCTCTCTCCCTCTCTCTCTCCCTCTCTCCCTCTCTCTCTCCCTCTCTCTCTCTCTCTCCCTCTCTCTTCCTACTCTCTTCCTCTCTCCCTCTCTCTCTCTCCCTCTCTCTCCCTACTCTCTTCCTCTCTCCCTCTCCCTCTCTCTCTCCCCCCTCT
>JAODUE010021028.1:4030-23918 GCA_027564755.1 Amblyopsis hoosieri | reverse complement strand
AACACACCTGATTCTAATGAATGGGTCGTTATCAGGCTTCTAACACACACACTTCTAACTTTGTTCATTAGAATCAGCAGGGAGCAGGGAGACATCTAAAACATGCAGGGCTGCGGCTCTCCAGGACCAGGGTTCCCTACCCCTGCTATAGTCTATGTGTTGACCATGTCAAGACAGTTGCACTGCAGCCATAAATTACGTAAATCTCACTCTCAAATACTTCAAGGACGTGATGGTGCAGTCTACAATATTGTCGAGGGAGTGGGGTTTAAGTCCCAGGTGGGACATATTTCACTCTGGCGTCATATTTGGCTTTTCTCATTATCCCATTATACTGTAAGTATTAACAAATATGTATTATGCAAAATAACTAAAACACATTTGTACAGGCTTAAATTTTTTTCCTCACACTTTCCCCCCCATCACCTAAAAAATATATCCTGCGCCATTGGGAATTGGTGTTAGCTATATGACTACTGTGATTGGCTATACCAAGGTTCCCCAATTCATTTTCTTCAAGGGCCAAAAGATGTCAAGCATGCCAAGCCAAGGGCCAAAATGTCCAGGGTTAAACACCCACCACCACACTGGCACGCACACTACTTTTAATATCTCACTTAAAAAAAGAACTGTAATGACCTTGAATGACAAACTACTAGCTAATGCGCTCTAGAGCAAGTAGCCTAGGATCTTTAGGCAAATATAACTGAAAGTTTCTACAAAGTCCTGAGACATGTCTGCATACCAACAATAACAGGAATGCTGATTGTTAAACAGTGTCCAAAGTCAGACTGTGAGCAAAGAACACTGGAAGATAAAGTATTTGTACTTTTATTCTTGTTTTCTGTGTTTTAGTTAGTAGGCTACTGCACCGTTTATGATCACTCATTATTGTTGTTGTGATTATTATACCACAATAAGATTAATTAATGTTAACTCACCAATCATTTAGCAAAGCGACAAGTCACACAACAGATCCTTAATTCAGTAATTCAGTGTGTAATATGAACTGCGTTGTAGACAGCGGTTTCCGAAATAAACCTTCCGACTCTCCGGCCCAAGTAGTAGTTGAAAAATATCCACCGGGCAAGCATATTTTTACCAGCCCAAATAAAGAATCGCCTTTTGTGGCACATTTACAATAATTTCAATGTTTCGTTGAGATAGCACACTAAACTTAAAAACATGCAGCCTCGGATCCATATTAGCATAAGGTAGCTTACAGCCTCGTTCCTATCTCCAAACTTCAATTTCTCACAGAAGTTTATTTTTGCAGTGCTTTGCCCTGTGGCCTTTTGTTTTAAAAAATGTTATTCCTTGTAAACATTACCACACTTATTTTATTTCGCCTGACTTACAGAAGCATACCTGGCTGCCCTGCGTTCAGGATGGTGGAACATTTACTTAACGTTCAATTAACGCGTCAGGAAGGATATGTCCACGACTGTGTCAACATTCTAAATTTCATGTATTTAATATCAGAATGAGACGGTATACATTTTTTTTTTTTTTTTTTAAATAAGATTGTAATGAAATGTGTCATTCAGTAGAATAGTGTTTTGAACATTGCGAACGTTCAGTGCACTGAATACATGCGAAGACCGGCTACTCTGCCTTCTTGACTGTCTATGTTCGTTGTTGTTTACAGAGCCAATCGGAGACAGTGTTGGGGTGTGTCTTCAAAGAATCCAGATGTTGGTGCGTGTGTGTCAAACTGACACTGACAGAGGGCAGAAACATTGCGCGGCTAGATTGAAATGCAGTAGAGACTTTCAGAAATGTTTATATTGTTTCTTTACGCTTGCCAAGGGGTCATTGCAGGTCAGTCATTTTGCTCTTGTGGGCCGGACCTGGCCCACGGGCCGCCTATTGGGGACCACTGGACTATTCTGTATGACTGGTACACTATGGTGATATATGAGATCGTCAGACAGGGAATGAATGGGGGACCATGAGTAATGCTATCGATCCAAAAAGCCTGCAGGATGTCTTGGAATCAAGCTAAGCTATCGATCGCTACATAGAGTAAAGTGTTATCATACAGGAACACATCCAGCACCAAAACACTAAACACCACCGCTACATGCCTGCATTTTTTATGAGGAATTCAAAACAATGACAATATAAAGTAGATTTGACTCATTCTACTTCTTTGATTAGCTTCTAATTAGCCAAACTTAACTAAATTAAAAGATGAATATGACAATAACCAGGCTAATATAGAAATGACCTGTATTTAAACAAACAAATCTGAAATAAAATGACGTTCTGCTGCTGATGGTGCCGTAGTTTTATTTCTCTGCCTGAACAGGTGGCTCCAACCCTCACAATCCCACCGTTATTTCTGTGGGTGAGAAAAGTGGCACCACGGAAATTAACCAAGCGAGCAAGACAAGGAAGAAAATCATCACGAGATGGCTCTTGAGAGGGATGTCATGATAAACCTGCACATGCAGCTGTAAAAGCCTTAACCTCGATGCCTTCTATCCGTCCTTTAACCGTCGTAAAGGTTACAGGCACACTGTACATGCCAGAGAAAACAACGGAAACTTGCAGTTAGTGAGAGTCTGGCACACATTTCTCCAAACGCTAACCCTAAGTAATCACTCTCACAAACACTTAAGTCTTAATAAGTCCTCTTATTTATTTGACAGCCGTAATAAAGTACTGAGATAAAGTTCTGAAACCATTTGAAAGTATTAATTAATTATTATTGGCTCAACCAATAAACCAGTTAAATATTTCTATGGAAAAACCATATCCTCAGCTCACTGTTCCTAGCCAACATAAACAAATGTCTAATCAACATACAGTCAGAGGCACTGTCATAATTTACTCTTGTGGAAAATCTATTGGTTTGCCCTCTCACCCCCCCGTGGTCTATTTTTAGATCTTCTCACTTGCGCTTCAGAATTGTCTGGGATTCAAAATTTAGCATTCGGTTGCTTAGCAACGGCAGTCTCAAAGCCTTGTCAACTGGAGGCAGATCCCGGCTTCTCCATCTTGTAGAACAGTAAAGGGATGGAAATAGGAGAGGATGGTCTGGGGACTAGAGGTTACAACTATGCCATCCCCAAGGTAATAATCCTCTGGATCCAATACTGCCTTTTAATCCCACTACAGATTACAGTATGTCATCTTTTAAGAGACAGCAATGGTACAGGACAAACATAAAAACCTGACTGAACAACGACCAAACAAACCTCAGTGACTAGTTGTTTTGAGATTAACTCTGCTCTGGTGGATGTACTGCACTTATACATACAATATAGTTTGTCAAGGCAGCTGCACATTAGTCATCGTACGTTTTGTCTCTGCAGCAAGTGCATCTTGTTTTACTCACACACCATAAATGAGTCTATCTTTAGGAATGAGAAGTCATTCAGACATCCCAATTAACACGACTCAGTCGATCAGCCATTGTCCTTTATTTTCTATTGTAACTGTGTATTAGTGCCACGTATGACTAACACGAGCTGTGGGCACAACACACACACCTGCAAGTGGTGATTTTGCACTCACACACAGGCCTCATTTACATACATTTCATAGAAGGACATTTATTATCGCCTCCCGCAATTCCGGCGCAGAGAAATCCCACAATGCAATTCCTGTGGTTGAGATTATTAACCCGGGCTCTTATTCACACCTAAACATGAGCTAAATGATGAGGGTCACTGAACCGCATGGTCGGAAAAGCGATAAAATGTCAAATGAATAATATTATTTATATATTTATATTTATACAGTGACAAATATTCGTCACTAAGCAGTAAGCTAGTAAGCTATCCATGTTGTATCTAATATGTTCAGAAGGAGAACACACAAACAGCTACCTAAGGCAATTTAGATTATACATTCAATACACTGTAGCCTACTATGTGTCTTATGAAAATATGAGGTCAACCTGCACAGATTGGACACCATTCAAACCCAGGACCATGTCGGTACAGTGTCAGTGATCATGTCTCTCATCTGGTCCCTGTGATTCATCTTCAATCACATGAAACTTCACCTGACCTTTAACCTGACCTGCAGCTGTCCCTAGAACACACTGCCTTATCTAAAACACTCACCATGCACATCCTAGATGCACACCTACAATATCATATTTTAACTATTTTATAGTCTATACCTTAATGCTGCTGAAACCACTATGGTTTCCTGCAGGGACTAATAAGGCTCGGCCTCACTACACCAAAGAGTTTGTAATGTAGCAGTAAAAAAACACTAACATTGAAACAAACAGACCTGCTCGCGGCTGGTCCAGGGGCTGGTCCAGGATCTGGTCCAGGGTCTGGTTCTCTGGCATCTCCTGCAACAGCCTGCGGGTGAAAAGCAGCGGCCAGCTGTTCTGGCTGGACCGAAGCCCAGTGGAGCCCGAGTCTGCTGAACAACAGCATCACAGGGGTTTTAATGAACACATCTATTTATGGTACAACCAGAAAGACATTATTAGCTTTTTTGGAAACACTAATGTCTTTTAAACGTGGATGTTGACACGTGTGTAGCAAACGCCACACTCCTACTTCAGAAAAAAGATAACTGTGTATTTGATGATACATTTGATGTAGACGGTGAGGCCATTTTGCCATCATAGCCAGGTGGACTACATGATTACATCAAAGATGTTAGCATATGGCAGACTTTCCAGAAATCAACGCACATCCAGTGACACTTTCCCTCGTCTGCCTTGTTTCTGTTTTCCTTTCCATGTTCCATCATGACTGTGTGTGCTGCTTAATAAGGCCAGTAACAGTGGGACCCTCAACAAACAGATCTGACCTATACTGTACAGTGTTTAATAGGGGAAAATACATAAATCTCTCATTGCCACCCACAGAGAACCAAGCAGGGCAACGAGGAGCGGTTGCTATCCTTTTGTTATCAACAACCATCTAGATATTTCAAAGAAGCATGAACTGAGAATCTGATCTGTTTCATGGCGGCAGGGCAGTGGAGTGTCCCTTTGTACCTGACCAGTTCAATAAAGCCTTTTCTCCGTCTCAGCTGAGAGGGAGCACAACCTTTCATGTCGTAGCATCAAGAGGAGCTGCAATGCCATGAAATTCAAATGGGTGTCGCAGCTGGCCGGGCCACTGGTCGCGCACTTAAGACTGGCTAAAGCGTGTGACCGCCTAAAACACACTGCTGATGTGCTCAAAGAGAAGGATGAGAGCAACAGGGCAGCAGAGGTACTGAGATGAGTTTAAATATGAGAGGAAGAACAGGAATAAGGACGAAGAAACTTCCCAGGAAGACCATGTTGCTGGGCCCATTCTTCTCATTAGTGTAAACATCAGACCAGCGCATGAGATCAAGTGTAAACAATATTCAATGTGTACTTAAATTAGCACAAGCGGTTGGGAACCTCTGAGTTTAAGTGCTCTTCACCTATTGCCAAAATAACAATGTGTTATCGCTCAATGAAGAGGAGAAAATAACTAAAGCCTTAATTCACATGGACATTTATTACTGAACTAGAAGAAAATGGTCTGGAAGTTCTAAATTATTAAAACTATTTAAGAGGGTGTATTCCACATAAAAAATAAAAATAAAAAAATGATTGTGATGTCCTAAATTGATGTGATGTCTTAATTTGTACAATCTACCGTGATGAAAGACACACAAGGGTTGTTGAATATTGAGTCCTTTTCAAGACATATTTGTCTACAGGGTAGATTGGTTTTCACTGGCCTATTTTAGGCCACATTTCATATTCTACACACATACAAGTTTATATTATTATAAAATAGATTTAATAGATTATAAAAATATATGTATTTTTATGCAGCCAGAACTTCTGGGAGATATGAAAATATATTGGTCTGTTTTTGGTGAGTACATGGCATTCCACACTTAGTTATATTGTCACAAAATGTGTACAGCTATCACAATCAGAAAAGAAAAAAAAACATTGACATTTGTTGTACTGCTGTCTCTTGCCTTTTTAGGAATTGCAAATCGCCGCTAAAGACAATACAAGTAAGATGTTCCAGCTTTAGAACAGTTACGAACACCAGACTTAATGTCCATTGGGTACATTATATTGGTCCAATTTAGGCGTTTGGTTTTGTGCCTCTTCTGGTATTGTAGATGGCTTTCTGGTCATCTAAAGGTGAGGTTAAATATAAATATTCATGAAAGTTGTATTTATATATTTATTTTCTCACAAAGGATGTCCTATAATAATGAGATTTAAAAAAAACACACCAACCAGAACATGTATAATAAAATCATTATTTTAAGGCTTGCTCAACGTATTTCCACGCACTGGGATTTATTTGTGAGCTGATGTTGGGATTTTTGATCATGCACAAAATACTTTAAGAAGATAACAAGATAATGGATTCGTTGGCTACAGACTACAGTAAACATTGCCTGAGATATTGAAAATATTGGTGTGCCATGCTTTAATGTGGTTAATGTGCTACCATTTAAAATTGATGGACTATATAACCAGGGTCCAGCTTGGACATTTTAAGTAGACTATACAGCAGGCTTCACAAAATATCAAATGATGACATACTGTACTAAATACCGGTAGACTACAAGTCAATACAGTCCATGTAGCCTACTGTCATAGGCTACAAATTACCTAAATGTGTGCCAGCCATAGACTTATTGGTACCAGCCTAGTGCCAGTCTAATGCACTGGACATGCAGCAACTTTATCACCGTCACGCATAGCCTATATATATAGGCTATATTTAAATAATGTGTCCAATTATGTGTCTAAGAATAAGTCAAAGGTAACCCGTATGTCATTTAATATGCATATTATATTTATGGGGTGAAGTAGGCTACTTCCAAGAACTGATACAAAATGTCCAAAAATGTTATGAAACCCTGGGGGTCCCCTGCTTCTCACACTCGAACTACACGATCACATTGACATAGTTTCTCCATCAACCTCGAAAACGTGACTTAATTTATCCGTGCCATGTCTCACCTGGTGCCTGGGTAATCTGGACGAGCCATATGACAGAGATCAGGCCAACTCCACAGCAGCAGAACCGCTGGAAGGGCCGCCGTCGCTTCGATTGGACTTTCATTCCAAAGTCGGTTGCATACCCATGAAAAACATCTGTTGCTTTCTTTCTGCCAGTTGTTTCCACTTTGTCTTTAAACACCGCTGACGATTTCCACAGCGACTTGAATGCCAAGTTGCCGAATAGTGTTAAATACTCGTAAACTGCCCAACTAAATTCACAATGCAGATTTTATTCTGCTAAAACGCGCAAAGAGCATCCATATCGTGACATCACTCAAGTCAAATAGACTCGTAGAACATGCGTCTGCCATCATGTCTAGAGTTTAAAAGGTTGACAACAGATCCGGAGCTGAAGGGTAGCTGCAGTCGACATGGTGTGTGTGTACCTTGACACTCAACTCACACTCCGGCAGACTGTCGTGCTCGACGTCCTGTTTTTGTACGGCGTAACCACCAGGGGGCGCATGGTTTATAAAGAAAATATAAGGGGGGATGGGATAAAAAAAACACAAGAGGGGCCTTTCCAAATTGTTTTCTGGCGAGGGCGATGCCCTACACACACTACAACACATTTGTTGTAATTAGAAGGCATCCCCTAAAAATATAATAAGAACATGCATTTTATAGGTAGGCCACTATCTCCTCAGCAGCACTATCTGCATGAGTTTGGCATCTCCTGGAATAAAGTAAAGTTATGTGCAGGTGGTTTCCATGGAAAAAATGATATCAAACTACCATCTCTGTTACCTATGTAGCCTAATATTCATCAAAGCAAAAGTTTAGACAGACTTGAAGTCTCATTTCATGACACACAGCAGTGCAAGGCAATAGGCTAAAGAGCTGCCAGTAACAGTAGCAAATTAGGCATAAGCTACATCTTTTGACTGTGGGAAACAATGACCTGTCCATATACAATGCTATAATGCCATCTGGATAAAGAGTCTAAACACAGACACACACAGGCTAGTGTACACACCACCATGGGACAAACCATCTATATTTACAGAGCAGGGGTGAGTCAAATGGCTTTAAGCCCTTTAGCTATGTCTGACATGCAGCTCTGGGGAGATTCAGTCCTGTGCTTCAACCCCAAATAAAGACATTGGGCAGAGCATTGTTGTCATCAGCTCTCCTCCAGGTGTCAGGTCAAAGAAGATAAAGAGCTTTTCTCTGTCGTGTGTTTAGGAAAACCAGTCCAGGGAACACAGTCCTGGAAAATGTTTGTATTATGTTGTCGTCCTGTATTATGATTGTGCTGTAAGGCTTGGAAGAGATATCTTTCTTAACCTCCGTATTAAACAAGGCGACATCACAGCACATCTCAATTTGATTCCAAACATGTTTTCTCACCCCAAATTTCTGCCTGTACAGTATGTTAACCTGATGGATATACTCTATGTTATCATTCCACAAGTTTGGTTGAATTCACATGCAAAAAGGCATTGATGTGATTCATGAACACTCATTAATGAAGGGGAAAAGTCAGTGATGGAAAGCTAATACACTTTTTGTCAAATTCAGCAAAGTTTCACTAGCTGCCCATTCTGTGTGTGTACAGAAAAAAAATGATCTGGTGTTTCTACACAGAGAAAACAATATCCTTCCTGGACATGGCAATGTGTTTCCAATGTGGGGGCGGAGATTCTGAGGGAGCACCCTATGGCGTTGAAGTGTTTGAGTTCAAATATCAACAATCTTTCTCCAGAAAAACTGACTTTAGTTTGAATCAAGTGAAAATATGTTAATTGTAGTAAAGATTTCTTTAAAAATCAATTAAAAATGAATGTAGATTGTACTAAAAATAAAATGGAAACAATACTATAGCTTCGTTGTAAAATATAATATTAATAATATATAATGATAATTTACATGATGTGGATTTTTGTGATTATTAAAGATATATGCATAGTCATTATAAAAGTCAGGTTAAATTAATAATACTACATAGTAATAATAACAGTATGGTTATTTATTTATTTATTTATTTATTAATAGAACAATGAATCTATTCACCTTAAAATTATTAAGGAATCATTGCTTTTTCGTTTTTATTTTTATTTTGCTTGAAAACTGTTGTATAACTGTATAATTATAGCTAGGGGAGACCGGGTATGGTTGTAACATGGGGAGAGTTGTAACACCACCAATTCCACCACTTAGGGATAAGATAGGAATCATGTGATCATATCAGTATTTATATACTTGCTCCCCGATACTGCATGGAGGTTGTCAAGGCTGGAAACAGAAACATTCTGAACATATACTGTATATAGAGAAAAAAAGTAAATTAATTCTTGACAAAGAATATATTTTTTGTAATAACGGTATGGTGCATGCGCGATACATTTTACAAAAAAGTAGCTCTAAATTATTGACTATCTATTCAATTGAAGTAGTGGTTAATAAATTACTATAAGCAGGTCAGGCATAGGCCTACTTTTATTGTATGCCCATTCACTCCTACTCACCGTGTTTGCATTATTGCATTGAAGTTTGCGTCTTGCCTTCTCAAACGCCACTATTGATTTGACCGACTAACCCGATTACAGACTGTGAGAGGCAGCAATGCGAAGTTACGACACCCAGTCTGCCTGAAATCAACAGAAGAGTTCACTCACTATTGGTTAATGTATTGTAGCCGAAGTCACGCCCTTCATAAGACGGAGCTGTCTCCGTCTTGATACAGATTGCTAGGATTACAGATCGTTATCATAGGTCGCCCGGTGCAACTCTGGGGACCAGTGTGACATTTTGCTAATGTATTTGATGCAATGTTAATAACCTCAATGCCAATTTAAAATGAAATGCTAATTTTGTCATGTTACATTTGTAGATATATAATGCCTCGATAATTCGTTTCCGACAGTGGCCAGGCCAGGGGTTGGTAATGAAAGGCAGTTGGGCTGAATATGAATATATTCCATCTGCGGTAGTAACACTGCTTCAGCTCCAACTTTTATTTTGACTGTGTGCTCGAACTACCGGTGCTGATATCTGGCGCGCTGCCATTTTGAAAAAAGCCCAAAACTTGCATCAACGAATGTCAATGGCCAAAGTGGGATTGTTGCTTCTAGTTATTATATAGTTCTATGGTTGTAACTCTTGTGTTACAACCCACCACAACTAAGAACGGATTTATTTTAATATTTTTACAAAATGCCTAGGCAGTGGAATGGAAAGACTAAGAGATGAGAATATGTTAAAAAAGTCATCTGATGAGGTCACAAAGAAGGGTAAGTCTGAGGATTCTGACACCTCAGATAAGGAAAACTGTTGTGTTGTTTGCATTGAGCCATTTAGCAACTCAAAGCCAAAGGAGGTCTGGGTAAAATGTGCCCAGTGCTGTCTGGGCCCACCAAGCCTGCACTGAAAGGTTATCAGCATTCATTTGTCAGCACTGTGACTCTAAATTAAGAATATACACACATTGGTCCTTGCGCAAACACACACACACACACATAAATCAGACAGTCTGTTACAGAGACATTGCTCTTTTATGTTAAAAATAATAATAAATAAAAATAAAAAATAAAAACGTTTTTTGAAGCATATTTTTGCATTGAGCTGAATGTTAGGAAGTTGGCCAAAAAATGTCTTACATGCTAATGTAGCAGGTAACTTATCATCTCTTATGTTCTTTCATTCTTCTGAACCATTCTCAGTCTGGCCCCTCAACTGATACCACTTTGCCTTGGGAGACCCTACCAGGAGCACAAGGCTCCAGACAACACAGCTCTCAGGGTCTACTACTGTTCATCTGTTGACAAATGTAGCCTACTATGGTAATTGTTAGCCGCTTTGGATAAAAGCATGTGCTGAATGATATATCTAATTTACATTTTAAGTTACACCGACCATGCAATCATCTCGCTATCTGCACGCTGCAAATACAGTAGGCCTCTGTACATAGCAGGAGAGACGTTTCTGCCCACTCCACAGCGCCACACATCTTTCCAATTAAAATATGTGGACAGATTTGGTACTGCATGGAGTCTTAACGTAGCGTTGACAGGCCAAACCGTATTTTACATTATATGGAGGGAGGTATAAAGGGAAAGTAAAATAGTTTGAAAAGAAAAAATTGTTAGGGAAAAAGCTTTTAATTATTTAATAATTAAGTTATGTGTGACTCACAAATAACATATAAAGTTTGACAAATATTTATTTTTGACAAACTATTCCATTAGATAATTTAGAGTTACAGACTTTTGTGCACCAGGCAAACTGACTGGCTGAGGCTGACACACCAGCGACTCAGCGAAGACCAGCTTCCAAACAGAGCACCCTGAATACTCTCTGTAGGCCATATGTGATCTGATCGTGTGTCTATGCCTAAATGACAACTGCCGCCTATGGAGTCAAGAAAGTTTGCTCAGTCTGGCTGAAGCCAATAAGGTCTGGAAGCTGGAGAAGACTGTTACTGGAAGATCATTGCCACAACCTTCAAATGCAGTTACCGTAGAGCTGCCTGAAGCTCTCTTGAGAGATCCCAAAGACCCCAAGTCTGGTGCCATGGTCTGGTTCAGGGCAGGTGCTGCATGTTCAGGTTACCACTTGAGCAAATTTTCACTCTGACTACTTGGACGTTTAAAGTAAAGCAATCACGTGTATCAAGTGTATTAAAATCTGTAATCATTTGTAGTATGATTGACTAACTGATTGTTTGACATTTTATCTTTCATATTATTTTATTCATGTCTACTGTGAATGTAGGCTATTTAATCTAGTTGGTTGGACCTTCGTGTTACCACTAGATGGCGATCTTGGGCTACTGTTCTAATGCTTAAATTCTTTTTTGTGTATTGATCATGTCTCACTAAAATCTAGACTATAGCGTAGGGATGTAATTTAATACAATAAAAATATTACACGTTGTTCAACAACTAAATTTCCATTGACAATCAATGAGTCATAAACAAAGTTCTCCCTTTTAATTTATCTTTATGTTTGTTTATTTGCTTCTTTTAACAATTGCTGGTACTGATTGAACTGTACACCTTAATACAAGTATGACCCAAACACATCTATATTTATCATTTGGATCATGAGCTATGCAATTGCTATTCTTTACACAGTGGACTAAAGACTGGATAGTATAGGCCTACAGGTCATACAAGTCCTAAATAAATCAGTCCATGTCACATGGTTCATGTGAAAAACAGTGCAACCGAGAGGGGCAAATGAGATCACTAAGCTGGGATGGCTGGATAACATATATTACATTTTCAGGTAGGCAAAAAGTCAGAGAAATAAGCCTTCACATACACACCAGTATGACCAGTCCAGTTTTTACTGCTGCCTCATAAGGGTCAGGGCTTCATTCCTTAAGGCGTACCTAGTGGTGTTAAAAGACCTCATTAAACATTGATGAAAGAGTTCTAAATGAAATGGCTCAATATCAGAATGGGACTAATGGCCAGGCCTCTTTGACCAGGAAAATCTATTTGCAAGGACTGAAAATATTACTCCAGTTCTTGAAGTATTATTATAAACTGAAATATTACATTATGTCATGATGTTCTGAACTGAACCTTTGTGATACATTTTTACACGTTTCTTTGATTCCCTTAAATTAAGAGCTACAATAAAATTCCACATTTGCTTGATTAATAAGTTTGAATTCATTTGTATACATATACACATACAGGGGGGGGGGTTGGAAGTAACTTGGCACATTTTCGTGCTTTACTAACCTCCTACAAACACAGTCAGTGGTTTTCAGAGTGCGGCTCACAACCACCTCTATGGCCGTGTAATGTTGTATGGGGTCAGGAGATACAAATGTAACCAACATTTTATTACAGACATTGAAATAGTTATTGAAATTTCTCATGAAAAAGTTCAATTTTCATTTAAATTTGTGTCATTTATATATTTATACCTATATGGTAGTTTTGGGGCGTTGCAGCAGGTTTGAAAACCACTGATCTAAATGAGTATAAGACACAGTAAAGCAAGTCTTCTCAAACCATGTCTCCCTGCCCATCATGGAGGCTACGGTACAGCCCGCCTCTCCACAATTACATCCACCTGCATAATCAACCACACTACGTAACATGGAACATTTCAGCTATACATATTTTCACATACTGATAAGATTCATAATTTAATCTGAATATATTGTATCTTAATATGCTGGTACCAGGTATTCACAGTGACTCTAAATTAAAATGACAAGAGGAAGTTAACGAGCCTAGAGCTACAATGAACCGGAGTGTCGTTACAAATGTTTGGCATCCCTGTTAATTTACTATTTTTGTCTTTGTTGCAGTTTGAAGTTTAAATTGAGTTTGTTTTGTTCACGATTGGGACTCTGGAGTGCTGCCTAGGCGTTAGTTGGCACTGTCATAGCAGCCTGGAGGAGCAGTCCCCTCCCTGAACATACATTGTTATTGGCGCCATCAGCAGTAGACATTAAAGTGAGGTAAGGTGTTGGGGGGGAGGGGCTTCAGGGGGTGAGATCAAATCCACTTTCATTATTTCAAGCAAGACATGGGCAGGCTAAATAAAGTTATGTGCCTCGTCCAATTATACAGAAAAAAGTGCAAGAACAACACAGAAACACGTACAGTAGAAACACACAATAGGCCAGAACGACCAGCCCTCAGCTACTTGTCTTTAACTCTACCGCTCACGTCATACTGAACAATCACCCAAAAATAGTCACTTGAGACATCAGCTGAACACAAAAACACATTTCAATACAATGGTGTGTGTTTTGCTATTAGTTCAAGGTGCTTGGTTCAGACACCTAAAGCTATTTTCCAGCTGAAAGGAAAGCTGCCTGCTGGCATGTTGTATTACAGCACAGCTGGAGTGCGTCTACAATATGGCTGCTACAGTACAGAGGTTAGAAAACACTACAGACATTCAGGGGAAGAGTCCTCTCCTGGCATGGTCTTCGGGAGAGGTGTAACCCTTCTAATATGTCCCTTTAACACTTTGTATGAAATACCTGGCAAGAAGGCGAGGCTTGCCGTGTTCATGTTGTTGAAATTCAACGTTCGTTTGTCATTATTACTGACTTTCTAGGTTAAAACCATTTGTCAAGAATTACTGAATCCTCTCTGGAGGAAATGTCTCAGTTTTAATTGGAAGTGAACAAGGTAGAGAATATTGCAATCCCTGCGTAAAAACCTTCCCCTCACTCTTTTGTAAGCAACATGCATTGTTTCGAAGCAAACGGCTGCTTATTGGTATCTCATTGTCACATTTCCCATTTCTGTTTGTGATTTGAGACTGAACCATAATCGTTATAACTAAAGGAAGTTTGAGAGGTCAGGGTAACTACAATTCACATACATCATTGGTGAAATATATACAGTTTTGGTCATTTCAAATAATAAACCACCAAACATGCTAAACGTCTTTCAATCTTAACTGTCACTTTTTATGTAAGTGCTTATCAGCCCAACTTGTCAAGTATTTGAAGCAAGGTAAGAGATGTATACACACAAACACACACACATACATACAGACACACACGTGCTCACATACGCACAGACAAGCAGTCAGAGCACTGCACACTGGTAAGTCTCTGAAGGTCACATGATGTTAAAAAAAAGTGTATGTTTATTTATTTGTTGTTTTTTTTTGTTTTTTTAGTTGAGCTGATTTGCATACTCATTCACCCAAACGCAAGTCCAGGTAACAATGCAGTGGTTGTTCTGAATGCGTGTGGTCCTCGGTCTGGCCGGTAGCATATGTAATGATACAAGTGTGCAATGGTTGCTGCAAATCTATTTCTACAAAATAAGAGCGCTGACAGTAACATAACCGTTATCAGTTCAAGATGTTTCGTGGCTGTACGAGTACAGTATATGCGCGCGTGTGTGTCCACCCTCCTGCGTTTGTGTGTGTGTGTGTGTGTGTGTGTGTGTGTGTGCGTGTGCAAGTTCATCCAGTGATGGAGCTAGCAGGGCTTATTGACATTACACAGCAGCTCTGTGACTTTGATGAGGCGGGCCACGGTGCTCTGAGACTCCTCCTGAAGACGCTGGTTGTTCTGCCTCAGGCTCTGTACCTCGGCTTGGAGGACGGCCTTATCCTCCTTCTCCTGCACCAAAAACAGTGACACAACAAGACAACAAGCGTCCCTCAGATCACTGTGGCATGTGAGATGGGATTAGAGCTAGATGGTTGTTAGGGGGGGGGGGGAGGTATATATATAGTGCTGGGGGTTTGAAGTAGGCACAAGCTTGCAGGGCAAACACTGACACAGGATGGGAAAGAAAACGTCACACATACTCTGGAGCAGTACATCGCGCTGCACTGGGGGAGGAATAAAGACACAACCCACACAACATGACAACACATTAAAAAGGAGATATGCCTTAGATGGATGAAGGGGACTGGTTAAGGGAAGTGGATTGTTCTTTTCTGATATATTCACGGGAAAGGCATGTGGCTCTATAGGAATGTAGATATTCTATTTACATCTTACATAGCTAACATTACTAACTCTTTTGAACTCTCTTAACATTTTAACAGTAACATCTTAATGATGGTCTATGGTTTGTTGCAGACCTGCAATATTAAGATGAGGAACTCTGAGAGAAAATGCAATATCGTCTTTAGTACTGAATTTAGAGCCGTGTAGTTTCTGACAAGGAATACCATGGCACCATATACATATGAATGTATTACTGAACTGTTATTATTTAGCTGAACAGCAGCTATAATCGTTCTCTGATGACATCACATCATGGATGACAGAGACAAAATATTTCTTATTCCTGTCAAGAAGAGACAGTTGTAATAATTATTTTTACGGATTATATTCAAATAATGTTTATTAATATCAACAGATCTGTGTATAAAACAGCACCCTCATTGTTGCACTCTTGTAATTTGTTTTGAAGTAAAAAGTTAGTTAGTCAGAGCTTCAGCTTTAATTTCATGTTAATTTCATGTTTAAAAAACAGTAGCATTTCATTTTTTACTTTCACTGACAGCAGCAGAGAAAAAACTGCATTCAAAAATATACAAACATTAACACGATTAGACAACAGACATTCCTGCCTTTAAGTTAACATGGACTTGGACATGAAAAAAAACACATTGTACTTCATACATTCATTCATGACAATATTTCTACAGAGGTTCAGTTACCACAGTCCTCAACACACAACAGTACATTGACTTCAGTAATTAGTAAAGAAAAAAAAAAAGATCCGACTACAAGTTATGAGAGGTATTCCCATAGAGCGAGAGTTCTCAATTGATTTATAAAACTACCTTTTGTAGATCATCCTGAAGCCTCTTTAACATGGCCTCCAGTTGTGAGACTTTCTCCTCCAGGTGCCCTGGAGAGTCACTGCAGAGATACAGAAGAGAGGAACACATGGTGAACACACCCGCAGCAACCCCCAACGTGCATCTTGTGCTGTGCTTCTCTTTATAAGACCCATATTCACATATACAATGCATGTACACAACTATCTAGCGAGGTAGCTTCAACTAGGCTGAGTTAAAAGTTTAATATTGGAGGATAATACTGTAACAAGACATCTCTGCTTTTTTGTTGTTTTGAATGGGTGTGGGTGTGTGTGTGTGCATGTGTGTGTGAGAGAGATAAATAGAGATGTGCTCAAATAGGAATCACTGAGTCAGCGAACGGCTTCCCGAGAGAAGTAGGGAGAGACGCCATTTTACTGACTCAAACCTCCGCGGTTTGTACATCAAATGAAACACGAAAAGGGAAAGTGGAGTAATGATGGACTTGTGGGGTGAGAGGACGGATGCTGGATGTGACTAAGACAATTACAAACTGACCACATGCTGCACCGAGCACTTACAGTACCACCAGGCAACCTGAGTGAATGTGATGTCTACAAACTAACCTGTCTTTAAAGTCCCTCAGCTTGCCGTCTGGCTGCTCGCATCCTGCCTGGCCTGTGTCTCCAGTTTTACGGTCTATAATAACACACACACACACACACACACACACACACACACACACACACACACACACATACACACACACATACATAACTACTGTGAAGCAACCCAAAAAAACCGACTAATCTAAGATGATGGTATTGATATACCGTATAGATTGTGCTTGTAATGTACACTGTCATTGTTACACATTTTACTATTGTATTGCACACAATTTAGTAATATACTATATTATATATAAAAATAAATAAATAAATATATATTTATTTATTTTTATTTTTATTTATTTTTATATATAATGTAGTTTATTAATATCGTAGAACTAGATATATATTTGTTTTTATAAAGCTTTGTCATTATCAATATATCAGCATGTCATTATCCTTAATCACAGTTATTCTTCATATTACTGTAAGCAGTTCTATGTCATCATGGCTACATTATCATGCAAATAAACACATTTTAATATTTTATGTATTATTATTTATCCTCATGTAAATTAAGCAAATGTGTAAAGATGATTTACCTTCCCGAGACAAAGCTTCTAAAATACTATGGCAGGCTGTTGCCAGATCAGAAATACATTGCCACTCCTCTTCAGTCGAATCCGTCTTCTCTGAAAGAACTGGAAGAGAGAGTTGGGTCGTAGATTCAATATGGCTTCGTAGCAAATAAATACGTTTGTCACCATTATATTTTATAAATATATAAATATATCAGTAACAAAGAGTCGCCACTGGGGGGTGCTGATGTCATAACGCTGCCTAGATTTAGGCAGGTAATCCCAGAAAAGCAGGGGTTTCATAAAGCTACATTTAGTAATATGTTTCAATGCCAGTAAAAATGTATATCAATAGCAATGGGTAAGGGATGACATAAACAAGAAAACCCATGTATTAAAACCAAAAGCAATAAACAGTGTTTCCCTTAAAGATAAGATAACACTGACATTATTTCTAAGCAACTTTAAAGGTTCCCATTATCCTGTTAAAAAAGTTTTTCAGGCCTTGAATTTAATTCATTAGGCAAAGACACTCCTGAAAAGCAGCAGAATGTGTTGAGCATCTTAGAGGTTATCTGAAGCTCAGAATCTCACAGCAGAAGGACAGCAGAGCAGATGGTCCAAAGTGGGGCTTCTTGATTTGGGGGTTGCCTCAATTCCACCCCTTCCACTACCCATCTGTCCCCCCCCCCTACCCTTTATCCCAATAGTGGTAGGGGGTGGCAGTGGACCAGCAGTGATATTAGATTTAATAGAATAGGGGGCGGCCATGAAAGGGGCTTGAAGGGGGAGGAGGTAGGGCTTAAAGAGGTTAATGAGCAGAGGGGCTTTATGGGAGAAAGGGTCTGGAAGTGGCAAAGGGATTTGAGGCTCAAATACAGCAATTATCAAACAGTAGTAATTGTTTCATTTCAGCGTGGTTTGAGCAGTCAGCCTGGCTGTGAATGAGGTCTGGTAACAGATTCTTTGACCCGGCTCCGTCGTCAGTGAGCACCTTTTCAAGCTGGTATCTTTTTTTGTTAAATGCAAATTTCCTTTGTTCTGCTTTGTTCAAATTAGGCAAAACAGATGTAGCTGAAGTAGCAGAAACTACTGAAGGTCTATATACAGTAGGTAATTAAAACACAATTTATATACATATGATGAATTTCTACACTTCATTCTTCTTGATTGTGATTTAATAAATGAAAACAATGAATACAAGGCAGAACTCACTCTTGGTGATGGAGTTGTGAAGGCTTAGAGCTCGTGAGTTTCTCTCTGCTCGGTCCAGACAGGACAGCCGAGATGAGGAGAGACCGGAATCGCTGGCAGACGCTTTCTCCTCGGCAAAATCAACCCCTGTGAACTATATCCACAGACAAAAAGACATACTGTATAAAGATAGGCAATGACGCAGACTCAGATCATTAGGCGCAGGCACACATATGGACAGACCTGCTCATCCTCTTCCAGGGGCACCTTGGGCTTGACGGCCAGGATAAGATCAGGTGTTGGGTCCCTCAGCTCTCCAGGGTTCTCATAGACGTGGTGTTGAATCTTCAAGCCTACGTTGTCATACACATGACTGACAGACCAGGAAAAACGGTTGGGAAATGGTCAAATACAGTAGTCTGACTACACTGATGTCCCTATCTGGTACCACAATATCAGTCCGTAATATCCTAGATTTCCAATAATAGCTTTATAGATAGTTTGATCTAATCTGAGGTTATAAATGCGAGCTGCATTTTGAATTGAAAAACGCTGCACAACAATGTAGGCTGGAAACTACTTAACATCATCGTGCTGTGTTTAATATGACTTCTACAATGTTTTTTTTTTACTGTGCACCATTTCCTCTTCTCTCACCTACATTTGATGTGCAGGGACACTGCATTTTGCACACCAACCATCATCTGTCATGGGGACATTTTCAAACTTTAATCATTTAAGAGCTGCAGAGTATTCTATAATGCTAGATATTTGATTTGATGGGTGTCTTGTAAAGCTGTACTCTATTATTACTTTAATGCGCGTGCATTTTCTGCATGTGCAACATGCACCATTTTGTAGTGTACTACAGAGGCCATATATTGAATATTGATGCGCTTATGCTTCATAAAAGTGTGTTATCCCTTTTAAGAAGTAGTATAAACCCTTAGTATTAAGGGATTAACAGGTTTAAGAGGTGAATTTGATATAAAATATCAAGGGCATGTAATTAGTTTAATTTTCTGATTCATTGTAACGTCAGAATGTAACAGTATGCCCCGCCCACACACGTGAATGACAGATCATGCTGTGATTCATGTCGACATCCTGACCACTGGAATAATTACTAATCTTACAAACAGATGTGGACCTAATTGACTCTAATGGAAGATGGGAGAGGTTGTGGAACAACACATACTCAACACACGTCTCCATGAATGTTGTGGACCTAATTGACTCTAATGGAAGATGGGAGAGGTTGTGGAACAACACATACTCAACACACGTCTCCATGAATG